>JAOEJI010294111.1:0-11653 GCA_025448255.1 Umimayanthus chanpuru | reverse complement strand
CCGGCCTGGTCGAGGGTTGAATATTTGGGTGACCTTCTTTCCTGCTAAAGTTCACTTAGCTTTCCATCCTTCCGGGGCCAGTAAAATGAGTACCAGCAAACTTGGACCACTTTGAGCATGTTATATGGAAAAGGCGCCATATAAATGTACCACACTACTTGTTACTTTACATCGCATATCCAAGTTTGTTACTGGTAAGCTGGAGCACATAGTGTTGATTGCCTTGCGTTTTAGTGGAAACAAGAGGCTACATAAACAGTCTACCTCGGGCCTCATTTTAAAATTGAACGATCTCACTTGTTCACTGCAATTCATACGTTATGTAACACGAAGTGGAATGGATGGTGGTAAAATATAATGACTGGCAATTTTTTTGCAGATTGCGTATATCATGTTTATATGGCATGCTATAACTCTTCTACTTTCTGTTAATATTTCTTGATATATCATTCAATTTTGGAATTAAAAAGGGAAAAGAGTTTGTTTATTTCAGGAAAAAAATTGAAAACAAGAAAAAAAGGTGGAAACGCCTCCACCTGGAATCGAACTTGGACCAGCAGATTCTAAATCCAATGCGCTAACCACTGTGCTACGAAGTTGCCTTTAGTAATGCAGGCTCAAATAATCTCTTAAAGCGCATGAGCTGTTCATATGGGTGCGACATTAATAAATAGAAAAAAGAACCGAGTCGAAAGCTAAACTTGGCTCAATGTTTTTGCTGGCATTAACAAGTAGAAAGTTCAGAAAGTGAGTTGAAAGAGCAATGACTTGCCAAAATGCAACAATGTTGTATCTCTTCAAAATACATTCAAACATTTCAAGCTAAAGGGCTTTCAAGCCAAGCATAGGATATTTTATTATTAACTGTAAATAATTTTTAGTACTGAACCAAGCTGGTGAAGCATGTTTAATTCCGCCATCTCCATGTGATCATGTGACCACTCGAAGCGAGACCATTTTCCCGACACTAGTTCTTTGTACTTTCAAGGCAAGTGTTAGTATCAGAGAAAAATTTTCACACAAATTTCATGGCTTCAAAACATATATAGTTCTGGAACTTTTCAAAACTTTTCTCAACAACAACAATAAGAGCTGAATGGGTTTTTTCATCTGAAAGGGATTGAGTAGTTGGTTGCTCTTGGCATGCCACATTCTGTCACTTGTTTTGTGTATTATGCAGATATCATGGCACAGATCAAGCCGTGTGGAATGTACATGCTGCAGCTGGCCAAGAACGAAACCTGCCGTGTTTGCTTACTGAGGTTACTAGTAGAGGGAATCCTAGAAGAGGTAAGTGCATCTGTAATCAGTGGCTGCTATAGTGTAGGTCATCTGATCCAGTGGTCGGATGGGTTCATTTGATTCATTTGCCAGTCCAGGTGCCATCTAAGGGAAATCATGGTCAGCCATAGTCAAACACAGGGCAATTAGAGAATGTTCATTCAAGGCTATATTGATGATCAGTTGACATTGGTTTAGTGTCGCTGCAAATTTTGCTTTTGCAAACAGTTGATATTATTTGTAATAGTCGATGTCATTTAAAGCAATAATCCATTGTCGTTTTTTTAAAGAAGATGAATTTACGATCGCGATAAAGTACAACCAATAATCCAAAACAAAACCCTAAGTAAGAGTACAAAGAAGAAGCAACTAAATAGAATGAAGGTAAAATTATTGAAGAGTATTGAACCTGGGATCGCTAGTATTCCAGTCAAAATGACTGCCACTACGCTAACAACTGAATTCGCTGCCAATCATCAACAACAACAACAACAAGTATTTTATTCACCCATAAATGTATAATAATTAAGAATGCCATAATGGATTATAAGTGGGTGCTGACTACCTGAAATAACCATAGGAGTTAAACGAGCCAGGTAGCCAGTAATTTTTAACTGTGTATAGGTTACAAATGGCATCGACTATTGTTGGAAACGTCATCAACAAAAGGGAGTAGACAGCATCAACCTTAACCCTTTCAGCCCCAGCCAGTTAATCAGAATGTAAATTCACCTTATATTATCCACACAAAATAAGTTGTTTGGTAATGAGGACAAAGCAAAATGATCATACACAACAATAATTTATTTGAGATAAAAAACAAAATTCTAATCTACCAACCTGTTTACAAGGAAACTATAGAGACAGTTTTGGAGAACTCAGCAATACACAATATGGTGTGTTTAGGGCTGATACTGTTAGTTAACCACAATGAATCAACTTTTCCATGCTCGAATGGTTGAAAATATTGTCCTAGCGCTCTTTCTCGTAGATCCTTCACAAATCTACTGTTTTATTTGATCTTCTATATTTTAAACTGTAGAACTTACTTACGGTTTTTGGAGACAACTGAAATAAATTTGAACTCTTTATGATAGAAGAACGACGTAAGTGTGGAACGAAAAATGAATAAATTAAGAAAAACTATGTTAAGAGCAGTGCATTATTCATTGATTTGTTGTTTCGTGACCTTTTCTCCAGGGTAATGCACTGGTACTTCGCAACCGATCGTCAGGTAGTACTAAGTATCCTTACTCAAGAGCAGGACCAGACTCGCCTGTGGAAAGAGAGAGATCTCTGTCACTGCTGGAGTATAACAGAAAGCCAGAGATCTCATCTCGGTTGCCCCTCACTGCAGCGTCAGTATTCTTTACAGGAGTCATTGGAGATACCTTCAGGGCTAAGAGAAATGGAATCAGTGGTGGTGACACAAGAACTAAGCAGGTATGGGGAACACAGGAGGATGGGGTTCAATGGTCGCCTTTTGCACTTTCTTCCACTGAAGATACCCACAAGCAGTTTGAAAAAAATTCCGGAAACTGAAATCAGATGTATACACATGCGCGTGCACATGTATACCGTCAATAACCACACTCAGTGTTGAAGATTAACCACCATTTTTTTCAATACTCTTCGAAAGTTTCTATTTCTATTGAGGAACTCTATCTTACATTACAAGCATGCGTCAGTGTATAGCATGATTGTATCCATTTTTGAAGCTGTGCTCACAGGCTTTCCATGCAATCGCTGTGGGCCTCTCTATAAATCCTTTTCTAGAAAAACAGAGCAAAGAAAAACATACCCAAAATTATTTTGTTTTAGAACAATGGTTTCATGAGCTCAATTCCTTTGGTCTTTCTGCTTAACATTGTGGTGTCTTAATAGCTTAGATTATTAGCTAATTTCTATCCTAAAATGTGTATATACGTGTATATCATACAGTGCGAATCCAGTGTGGCTGGCTGTCAAGTTTGGCTGGATCTTCTCTATAGTATTTGTATGGAACAACCGAATGCTGATCCAGACACTAGAGGGGCAAGCACACTTGATGTGAAGATGCGTTCTACAGACCTGGACTTTCTGGCTACTCTTTTGATGCAGTCTGTGTGCCCGGATGTGATGCCAAGCGTAGATGAGTGGCCCGAGGAGGAGACGCTAAAATTTAACATTGAAAGGTGACAAGCAAAATTCGCCAGGGTTATAGTTGCAACTTCACCACTTTTACTGACATTTCTTGTTAATAAGTAAATTTGCTCGGCTGATCATTTTCAATATGCTTCAGTTCGTTTGTTATTGTTTGCACTAGTTAGACTATTTGTTAAGTTTGGTTTAAATATTTTTCACTTCAGACTGATACAGGGTGTAGGTGCTATAATAGGACCGACGTGTGTGTATATGGACGTTGCATGTGTATTTATGGCTGATGGGTGTGAATGATAGCCAAAGTAGGTGAATGATGTCCTGATGGAGGTTTATGATGGCTATAGCTTATTTGTATATTATGTCTGCCAGTAACTGGGTTCGCTACACATTAGTGGGTAGTGTATGAATTCTGTATTTACTTATTTCACATTCCACTAAAGAGACTTCGTCTGAAGCGAAAGATATTTGAAGCAAACTTAGCAAATGGGTTTACTTGTGAAAAAGAACAGCAACAAGTTGAATCTATTGACATTACCAAATTGTTTCTGATACGACCATCACCATTACTTATATTCTTACCTTGGCCATTGCCAATACCTCCGTAATTACAATCGACATCACGATTATTGTTATTTCCATTGCCATCATGCCTAAACTGACCACCATTGTCACCCAAATACTTACTTGAACTTGATCACAACTCATTCACGAAAACATGAGTGAGTCTTCTACGTGATAACATATATCATGTGTTTTCCAATTTTCACTGTTTTTTTAAGAAGAAAATGGATTCGTTGTCTTGTAACAAGATGTTTATAACCTCGACATGAAAAGTATCACCTCCGTTACCTTTACCATTGTCATTACTGATACTGTTGTAGCTACCATTAGCGTTACTGTTGCAGTTATCATTGCCTATTGCCATTGCCATTACCTTTGTTATACTTATAGTATAAATTATAACTAAAAATTCCTTACCTTGACTTGACATAATAGTTTCTGTTTTTGCTTCGGTAAGAATACGAATACATGTCAATTGATTGGTACACGGAAAACTGAGTTAAGGAATTTCTTCCAGCTTTTTCATAAACTTGTTTGTACATTCTTTAGGGATCTCAAGATACGTAAAATATGCGATGAGAATCCTATTCTTTGGACGGTGCTTCAACTTATAGCTACAGGTAAGTGAATGCGAGAGTGTTGTTTTTGCGAGATGTTGTTGTAAGTGTGTTGTTATAAGTGTATTTTTTGTGTCATCAGTACTTAGGCTAGAACACTACATGTGTGGTAAAACGGAATTCCTGGAACAGAGAAAACCTGGAATTCCTTGAATTTTGAGATTTTTCTTTCAAGGCCTGACATTCCTTGAACCAACGGGTTTCTTCATAGAAACCTGGAAAAATCCTTGAATTTTGAGTCGGCAGTCCACCTGGTATAATTTTTACGGATTGTTTTGTTTTTGGACGTCATTTTCAGTATATTAAAAAGACATTTTCAACGTTGTAATGGATACTAAAGTTTGTTCCAATTTATTGTGGAACACTAGAATTTTTGTGTTCAATATATTACATAGTAGTACAGAAGTTTTCTGCAGCTTTCCTATTGTTACGGAACATCAGACAGCGTCAAATGAAAGAATTGCAGGAAGAAACTGGATGTTTCTGTGTTTGAGAGGGGCATGTATCTCGATTTTTCCTGTATACCAAGACCTTAAAAAAGTTCTGCAGACCTTGAAAATACCTGGTAAAGACTTGGAACTTTGCCCTGACTAAAAGCGAAGAACCCTGTAAAAGATCTATTTAGGCTCTCTGCAGCATGCTTTTGTGATCAACGGGGATGCGGGGAATATGGAGAGGGACCCAGGGGAAATAACAGAGAGGGAAGCTTGATAGAACCCAGCTATAGTGAAAGTATTCTCTGAGCCAACGTTGTGAGGTTGGAGTTTATCTGCATACCCAGTCTTAAAAGTGTTAAGTAGATGACCTCTCGCGCGTTGCCCCGGATGGTACACCAACTAATCTCAGATGCACTCATTTTATAAACACCTGAGTTGACTGGACTAACTCAAGTGTGGAATCCCTTTCCTGATTCCTGTTCAAAGATACAATGCAGCAGTGGGGGTCGGAGAGTTCTAGCTCAAGACCTTTGTGTTTGGAGTAGGACACGCTTCATAATGTTCCGCTGCTCTGCTGGCATGATAGAGTGGGTCCAGTGGGACTCAGTATTCAAGAGTTCGCTCCTGAGTGGGTCAAAACAGCATTTTATGGCACTCAATAGGGGTACTTTGTAAATTAAACATATTCGAAATTTATATCCTGTTACGGCTTTTGAAGATGACTCAGAAGTCCAAATCCCTCTAAAGAACGAGCTAAGCTTTCCAATTCAAGCTGCAAGTGTCGGTTGAAAACTGAACAAATTGTAGTAACATTTCAGCAAAGGGAAGTAATAAGTGATTGATTAATTAAGTGGAAGCAATTTATTGGGTGGACTTGTAGCTGCCATCCACACACCCAACCTTGCCAACGGAATATTTGATATTCTTAAAGGCAGTTGGTTTTGTATAACGACTCTACCGCGTACTTGTTGAAGAACAATGCTGGATTGCCCCGGTTTGTGGTTGAGAGCCACAAGGGAATCATAGGTGTTACTCTCGTAAAACAGTGGTTGCTAATTTTTTCCTTTCGTTTTGTAGGTGAAGGTTCGCTTTGTAAATGTGCTCCAATTGTGGCCAATTTGTTGGCAACACTTATGTCCTACTGGGAAGTTTGTCGTGACAAGAGGGTCACACAATCTTTAGAACAGTTGGAAGCTACTGGAATGATTACACACATGATGGCTGAGGTACGTGAACATTGCGTGACCACTCATTGCTGGAGCTCTTGTTATACATTCGTATATCATTTGAAAGCTTTTGAGAATGGAAATACACATGACTGTGTACACCGAGTTTGTAAAAAAGCAAAGTCGTACAAGACCTCCATGATAGATATACACTGGATCTCGTGAATTAGTCATTTCTTTCACAATCATGCGCAGTACGTACAAGCGGTTTCTTTGGCGGGCCACACGTCCTGTAAACATAGTGGATTGTAAGAATCAATGAAGATATTTTTTAAAATATAATAGAAAAGTATCAATTATAATACATTTTAAAACGTGTAGCCAACCAAACAAACCGCTTGTACGTATTGCCCATGATTGTGAAATTGGCTTATTTTGTGAAGTAACCACTTCGAATGGCAACAAAAGTACAGCATGAACAAATGGTAAACTATCGAATGTTACAGTTTTACTTAAAGAATATGGGTCAACCAAAATGTCTTTGTGTTGCGGTAGCTACTTGTCTTAGATAAAACGTCTTTGGAATTCACCTAATTCATAATGGAGGAGACCCACAGAGGACTCGGTACGAGAACGTAAAAGCGAGGTGAATAAGGCATACATATTGGTGGTACAGTGACAATAATGTAAAGCGTTATGATTGGCCCTACTTCTTGAAGACAAATTAGTTCTATATAAAAAACATGAAAGAGAGAAAACAAATTGAATATAAAGAGTGTAACATCAATTCAAAAACTTTTAATTGTGCAGGGGAATAGACTTGTTCGGTGAAATTATCAGTCTTCTGCACAAGCTTTTACAAGATTGTGAACATGGTTCCACTCCTGATCTTTTGCTCACTTCATCAAAATTTTAGTTTTACGGTAGAATTTTCTGAAAAGTATGAAGTCTTCACTCGTTTATTATCACCTTTTGTTTAGTTTAGCTTCTTTAGGTTTTGTTATTTCTGGTGATAATGTCTCTTCTTTTTACGGCGTCAAACCTATTTTTCTTAGCTTACATATACCTCTTTGATGACTATGTGCTGAAGTTCTGGAACATACGTCAGTATCCGTAGTGTTTCATATTCGTAAGAATATTTAAATCAAACTTTAAAGGTTAAGAATGGACTTTGGAATTAACCTTTCTCAAAATGTGCATAAATTTTTGCCAATGTAGCACAGAAAGTGGATACCTTAGGGGAGAAGAAGTTCAATTAAACTTGTTGTTAACGAGCCTTGCTATTTTACTTTAAATGGAAATGCTTGTTCACTTAATCTGTAATTACCGCAGGCAAACTGGCTGCCTGCGCCTTTGAGTCGTATTGGTGAAGTTCTCCACATTCTCTCGCCAAAAGAGGTCTACACAATTGTCAACACGATGTGGAAAGTACTGCGGGTGAGTTCGTTGGTGTCTGTTTCAACGTATAGAGTAGCGTTCTTTGATACAATATCAATATGCTATATTATTCCAGGTAACCAGCACTCATCAATAATGAAATTGTCTGTTCTTTCAACTAATTTTTTTTAAAATGCAACTTTGAGGTGAAACAAAGGTGAGTTGTTCTTACCATCATCTCATAATCTGTGACATGTCATTTACTCTGTATTTGTTTTTAGGAAAACCCTCCAGGAAAAGTCGCGGATAGTAGCAGACACTGGCAGCAGGGTAATTGCAGTGTATCCGTTTAACATTCACGATTCCTCCCCCATGTTTGATATTGTATTAATCTGAGTGTTCACATTATACACCATCCACAACTCCTCATCCATAAACCCTTTGCATGCTTGTTATTGTACTAATTCGCCACTTTAGAAACGAGTGGTAGCTTGGGCGGAGTTTGGTTTCGCAAATCTTTCTGGGACTGTTACAGGGGATGCAAAAGTCGATCAAGAGAAAAGAACATGGAGGAAACCAATGTATCTAAACTTATAAGTGAAATTAGAGTGACAGAAGACGATATTCCTGATGCTAAGGTACAGATGAATGATAATCTTGCCCCCTATAAAGGTCCCAGAAGACTTTGCGAAACAAAACTCGGCCCAGGCTACCACTCGTTTCTAAAGTGGTGAATTGGAGTGTCTCCATTACAATATCCACAATTCCTCCCATATTTCTTATTGTAGTAATTGGAGTCTCCATAACAATATCCAGAACTCCTCCACAAACCCTTTGTCATGTTCACTATTGTATTAGCGGGAGTTTTTCTATTCGCCATTATTACGTTGCGCGGGAAATTGGGTTGAGTCGGTAGGCGCAAAGCATGCTGGGGCGGGTTTAGGGGACGCCATTATCAAAATTTACAGCGAGGAAGGCGATCTGACTTAAAACAATAATGGTAAAAGTGAATTGCACTAATAACTGGAGAAACTCTCCTAACATAAAACGCGTCCCTTAAAGCCACCCCAGCATGCTTTGCGCTTACCTAATCGGCCCATTTCTCCGCTCAACGTAATAATGGCGAATTACAACAACCACAAAACCTCCTATGTTTGCTGTTGTATTAATCTGAGTGTCTACATTACACCATCCACATTTCCTCATCCATAAACCCGTTGCATGTTTGTTATTGTACTGATTGGAGTACCTCTATTACAATATACACATCCTCTCCTTTACAAACCCTTTATCATTCTTGCTATTGTATTAGTTGAAGTAATCTATTACAAACAACCACAGACCCTCCACAAACCCTTTGTCACACATGACGAATGATCTAGAAAATTTAAATTAACAGTGTTGGAATGGTTTTGCAAAAGCAAAATGTACAAGAACAACTTGATCTCATCTCAATCGCTAGCGTTGTCTCCATTAATTTTTTCAATTCAAATTGAAATGAATCCGATGGCCAGTATGAAATGTGGCATTTGCCGATTCACTAGAACGCCTGCCTGTTAGGAAACTGAAATGGCCTATGTTAACTCATAATTAATCTTTACAACGAACAATGTGGGGAACTGAAAATCGCACCTACGTTATATGTTTCCATTCCAGAATGCTTTAGCTGTAAAAATTGCCTGTGGTAGAATCGTCTGTTGTTGTGTTGAGATCTGCTATAGCCAGAGCTACGGAGTTAAGTTTGGTGCCTTACGGTTCATATATTTGCAATTCACTCGTTGATGGCATCCCAAGCTGTAGCATTAAACGACAAATCGAACTGTCAAAAGTTGCCTCATCTGGTCTTCGAGATTCGAGAAATCATATTAAGTCGAAAAATGCTTTCTCTTTCCCTCACTGTAAAACTAAATTTCTGTTTTTGCCGAAGATGCTTTGTGAGTAATGATTGAACACTCCTTTTTCTTTTCGTCCATCTCACAGTTGTTATTATTATTGTTATTATGGTGATTATTATTGCTATTATCTGTAAAGACGTTGTAAATGTGAATCGTTCTTTTACCTCGCCAATGTATCTATCCATCTAACTTTCACTCCTCGCTCTCTCGACCAATCAGTCAAACAATCAGATCACTGATTATCTCGATACATTTAACCAGTCTGTCTGTTTTGTAGATCTATTTTTGTCATTTCTTCGTTTAATTCTCAGTCTTTGTATGCGAACCTCATCCGAGTTCTATGCAATCTTGGTAGTTTCTGTCTTTGTTGACATTGTACTCCACTTTGTCAAGAATCGCCCACTCGATGCAAGGCGATGAAACAACTGGTTAAAAACCTCGTGTGTGCAAAACTTCATTTCACATGTATAAGCAAGGTTGAAAAGAACGCTGTACGCATTAGAACTAATCTACAGCATTCTTTTTCGACAGGTGCTGCTTTGAAACAGAAAGAAGTTGTAAAGGCGATATTTGTAAATAACATCGCGCAGCTGGGCCACCATTATGCTCGAGTCTTCCAAGATGCAAGATGATCCAAGTGGTAAGTATCTCGTTGCTACAACATATTGGCTATTATTGAAGTACGGAAACGCTGTGAGACAGCAACTTGTAAAATGGCCTCGTTTTGGCTAAGCTTGATTACAATTAATGATGCTGTGTCTCCACCCGTTCCAAACTACCTTACCAAACGTCTAAACATGGTGACATGGTGACAATGATGTTGTGTCTTAACACATTCCAAACTACCTGATCAAAAGTCTAAGCTTAACTGCAATTATATTTTTGACTCAACCCGTTTCAAATTACCTATCAAACACTAAGCCTGATTACAATGATGTCATGTCTCAACCCGTTCCAAATTATGTGATCAAACGTCTAAGCTTGATTACAATTTTATGTCTCAACCAGTTCCAAAATGCCTGGTTAAATTCAATGATGTTGTGTCTCAACTCTTCAATTTAACGGATCAAATGTCTAAGCTTGACTTCATTATTTATTATTTTTATTACTACAACAGATCTAATCTATAACTGGTTTGTCGGTTATTTGGATGTGGTGAAGGAAGACTGCAACTTGTTGCTTGGTGGCAGTAGAACCTTGTGTCGTGATTGAGATGACGAAAGGCTGAAGCTACCTGTGTGACTATAAGCAGAGAGATGCAAACTCATTTTTGCGAGGTTAGAGGATTGTCTACTTGGTATGTTCGTGGAACGGTACGTAGACTGAACGAGAGTAACCCGATGGTGAACAAAGGCAAGAACTAGTTAAACGGTCGATGTGGCCACAAGAACAAGAAACTGAATTGGCATTAGTTTCTGACATTACTGTGTTCTGTCAGTGAACAAGACAAACGGAATTGATCCGCGAGTTCAAACATGAGGGGGTAGAGCTGGATGTAGCAAGCGTGATGTAACTTGCAAAGAACTACAGTATATGAAACAATCTTAAAGAGGTTTTCATTCTTGTAAAATTTATTGATGAAAGTTAACTACGATTTATGTAACAGAACATTTGAGGCTCAATCAACAACGATTTACCACATGTACATGTAATCTGTTATTTCCACACATTCTTGGAAATCTTCGTACGTCGATCAATTCCTTCGCCATCAAGAATTTTACACATGTAAAGCCTTCCTAACGTTCCTGAAATGAGAGACAGTAACAGTTATACGTTGGTGTGATGCACTCACAACGCAGACGTTGTGCAATATCAAATGGTAATAACCCCACAAGTGTCAGTTGACCCATAATGAGGTCCGGACGGTACGGTTTAGGGTTAACAGATAGCTGTCGTTCTTCGCTGTTTAATACGTCACAGTACGACACAAAATAAACTATGAATGATTTTGTTTGTGTTGCTGTACACAGCCAGTGGCGGCATAGTGAAATAGGGCAGTTGACCAGTTTCGCTTTGTTGGACGCGAAAGTCTCGTACCGAAATTATTCTACCGTAGTTATTCGAATAAGCGGCCATGGCCCAACCTCAAACTAGCGCCCACCCTGATGTCCAAAAATGTTTAATAAGCGCCGAGCCAAGAATATGCCCCCCTCCCCCCCCCCCCAAAAAAATAATGA
>JAOEJI010294110.1:0-18974 GCA_025448255.1 Umimayanthus chanpuru | reverse complement strand
CTTACATCCTTCTTCTGGTGAGGGCATTGTTTAATCGTGAGGCTAAACATTCTGCTGCAGACCCCGCTAGAAAGCATGGCTGTGGCCATCTTCAGACTTCACGTAATTTGCGTTACCAGCACTCACGAGTTTGAAGTTTGCACAACTTTGATATTTGAGAACAGGTGAATTAACTGTCCACGATATAGGAATTATTCACACACTGTAAGCTATCCAATACGAAAAGAAAAAATATCCCAAGCTGTTTAAAGGCAAGTATGGATATCATTTAGGAGAATTTAGCAACACATTATTTGTCGTGTTTGAGGTTGAAAGGCGTAATGACTGAACCCTTGGCCTTGGGAAACAGTTCATGCGAAAATATATTCTCTTTGTGACTGAATGGAAGAGCCGGACAGAAAAGTTATTAGGTTGAGGTCGAGTGCACTATTGATTAACAATGAAATATTTTAAAGTTTCTAATTTTGAAAAAGAACAATTTTAGGGGGCCGGGGGTTTAGGCTTCGTACGACCTGTTCACAAAACACGTTTGGCCCAATCATGTGACACATTTTAAGAGCATCTTCCTTGCAGCATTTACAGAGGGAAGGGGGGGGGCGCAGAGGGAGAAACAGGGCCATTTACCGACTTATTGTGCAAATGCCCCCTCCCTCCTCCCCCTTATACTTACTTTTGGTAATTTTCCCTCTTTATTATTCTAACACTAGATTTTTGTTTTTAGGTTAATGTGTTCTGTTGAAGGAACAAAACCAGGTTAGTTAATTGTGTACCCTGCTAAGTATGACATCATGACAAAAACAAACCAAGAGTTCAGTATTGGCTAAAATAATTAGCAGCAATTCATTATTTCGCTTCCCTGCTAGAATTGTTAGTCTTGTACGCGGACGACACCGCGCTATTTTTCGCCAGTAGGGATGTAAAAATCACCGAGCGTGCCCTTCAAGGAGATCTCAAATCCTCAAGCAATTGGTTTCATGAAAATGGTCTGATTGTCAACTGCTCCAAAACAAATGTCATGGTGTTTGGCACAAGTCAGCGTCTGGTTAAAGCTAGTATGATCTGCTTTAAAGATGTTTGAAACATTTCTTCCGGTAAAAGACTTTATCAAATACTTAGGAGTTATTTTTGACTCTAATCTGAATTGACATGAACACATTGACACCGTAGTTTCCAAAGTATCTCGCAGACTTCGACTCGTAGGTAGAATTAGAAAAATGACTAACATCGACATATGTAAGCAATTACATAATTCAATTGTTCAACCTTTATATGAATATTGCGATACTGTGTGGTCCAATTCTGACAAAACATATTTGGATAGGCTGCTAAGATTGCAAAAACGAGGTGCTCGTATTATTCTTGAACGTAAAATTAGGGAAGTTAGCTCTCAACAACTTTTTAAGGAACTACAATATAATCATGGTCAATAGTTGTTCGACGAGGTCATCAAGTGAGCCGGAAAACTATACTTTCTAATCTTAAAACAATTTTAGAATTATGAAAACGGTCAAAACGAAATAGAAACATTACTTTGATCCCCCTTGCCCCCTGTTCAATGTTGGAAACTCTGACTGCACATAAAAGTCCTTTTTGTTGACGGTTTAATAACGTTTACTCAACATTGTTGTGGGGGAGGGGGGCCGTCCCAACATTATTGACCATGATTGTAGGTTGGTTACCAATTACAGAGAGATGGACTTTTCACAAATTTCTTCAACTTTTCTGCTGCTTAAATGGTTTTTGTCCATCCTACTTACTGAATATGTTTTGTCGTAATTCAGATATACATAACTATAACACTAGGGGACGTAGAAACGTTCATTTAAATAAGATTAATTGAAAGTCTGGAATAAGATCATTTCCATATGCAGCAGCCAACTTTTTCAATAAGTTACCAAGTTCTGTAAAGAATTCTAAATCGATATAAGAAGCTTTACTTCAAATTATTGGTTAGAGAAACAAACCCATGTATAACTAAGATTGCTGAGATATTTTACATTTTATTGATATGTATATATTTGTATATATATTCAATTAGGTTTCAGAATTATCTTAATTTAATTAACTTTAAATACTAGGAATGGTTAGCGATTTTAAGTAATTATTTATTTTTCTTAAACAATTATATAATAATATATACTTTATCGTAATTAATTTCGTACACAGCTTCAATGTAAATAAGTGGCAGCTCTTTTTCATTCTGTGTATAATAAAGTTTATTATTATTATTATTGTTATCATTATTATTATTATTATTATTATTAGTAGTAGTAGTAGTAGTAGTAGTAGAAGTAGTTTTGTTGAGTGTTGAAACATTTTCTTCGTCGCTGATCGGCTATTGGATAGTTTTAAAAAATAGTTTTGATGAGACGAGCACATTTTTTAAAATTTCTTAACCATTCGAGTTTTAGCAAACAGACCTATTGTAATTTTATAAAGATGAGAATTGTTAATAAACATGTCATTTTTGTCTGAAAAACCATTCGGGTAGATTATATCCCCACTAACATTGTCATATTTTTTTTTGTTGCTGCAGAACAAAGTATATTTTGTTGGTTAGATAACGTCCTTCATACTTTGTCAATATCAAACAAAATTTAATGTTGTTGGTCCATATTTTTTCATTTTCCGCAGGCACTTGTCCAGTTTCGTTGCCACAAAACTCCCCTGCCCACTGTCGCAAGATTCGAGAACAGCAATTGATGCAGCAACGGGCAATTTTCCAATATGCCAAGTCTCCACCCCCGCTCGGTCTCAAACCTCCGGCGCTGAACATGTCTGTTGCTCAATTCCTGCAGGTTTTTGGTCCTGATCCGTTTGAAAAATACCATCTGTCGTTGTACCGACAAATGGCTGGTTTCAACCGGAAGCTATTCGGGTTGTGGAGGCAAATAAACAAAGGCACTCCAGTTGAAAAAATCAAAGATTACAAGAATATCTTTTACTTCTTTTTCTCCAGACAAGCGCCATTTGGTGGGGTACGCAAACCTTGATTTGTAATAGAGACAATAGACAATTGTTTAATCCAGTTAAGGCTACAAATGCTTTTTTCAAACCTATTCACTAGTTCATGATTAATAATAATAATAATAATAATATAATGTTAACAATAGTAGTATTCATTACAATATCTACAGTGTATGAATATATAAGGGAAATATATAAATAAATAAATAAGGATAACCTAAAATATGTTGTAATTAAATTTTAATTTACAAAGTATTGAAAAGACGTTTCAGGACACACACGGACTTGAAACGGCTCGTCCATGCTTTGTGAAGGATCTAATTAATCGCTCTGTTCTAAGTTGCCTGATTCTTTGAGGTAGTTGAAGATTTTAAATCAGGTTATTTGAAAATACCATATATAGAAACTTTGTATTCTTGTCAAAGGTTACTGATTCAAAAACAAAACCTACTCTTCTATATCTTGTGATAGAAACAATATTAGATGCTAATAATTGAGTGGGATTACTAAGGTTTAGTTCTACAAAATTTTTGCCTCAGTCTAAGAAGATAATCAACATTATTATATTTAAAAGGTGTCGTTCAATTTTTATATAGAAGTTTAACTTTACTGATGATTCAGAATAGTGTACCCACTAATACAATATGCCACTTCTATTTCTTTAAGTAATTTCTATATTTAACCGCAATCAAAAATTCCAACCAGTTATCAGTTTTAGACTTCAGACGACATTCGAAATGTTTCTTAGATTACCGTCATGACATGTAAGTTTTCCCTTCCTGACATCCCGTGAAATCAAATTAGCTACATAATTAGATAGATAAATTCAAACAGGTAGATAGATAGATAGACAGAAAGAAAGACAGACAGGCAGACAGACAGACATACAAATAGATAGAAAGACAGATAGATAGATAGGTAGATAGATAGATAGATACGATAGATATACAAAATTTGATACATTAAACGGGAACAAATTCTGCTCTTAATTCCAGTAAGCGTGATTTTCAAGGTATAAAAATCTAAACATTACAGATACATATTCATACAAAACTTTACTTAACTTTTTAATTTTCTATTGGCGAGTTTCAATCTTGTTTACAGTGTTTGTGCAATATTTTAAGACTACAACTAAAATTACTCTGGCTGCTGATGCAGATGCAGCTCGTTCGTGAATGACTCTAGGGTCTGCGTCTGCTTCAGATACACCGTTAACGAGCTCCAGAATTACGAGCGTGTTTACAAGTAAAACTTTTTCGGAAACAATCGTACGTTTTGATTTTAGGAAGGGCAAAATATCATATCGATTCCCGCAATTCACAGCAGCTTTAATTATACCTTCCTATGAAACATACCCGTCATATAAGTTGATGTTAGTATAACTGTGTCTTTAATTTATGCATCATGATTGTTTTCTACTCTGTGTGTCTCTGGAGTGTTGACACTGAAACATTTTTAGTTGGATGGATGGATGGATGGAATGGATTGTTCGAAAAATGCTGACCTTTTTTATACAAATATTTTCCAAAACCAGGATCAGTTCCGTTCTCCTTCAGAAGAAGAGCCGTTTCAGGATCTGATCAGCAAATGGAACAACGATAAAATATTCTCCGAACAACGTCTGGCAGGTCTCAACACGATGTCGCTGCAGAGGGTTTACGATGATAAGGGTTGGTACAGTAGTCCATTTGACAGTTCCTGAAAGGTAACCAAGCCTCTACGTGAAACCGAGGCGAAGATTAACCTGGCACAGTTAGAGAAGTGGAAATAATTATCATAAGAAAGAACTTATTAATGTGTCTATTATTTCCACTTCTCTAACTGTACGAGGTCAACTTTCGCCTCAGTCTCATGTAGAAGCTTGGTTACCTTTCAGGAACTGTGAAATAGACTATTCATCAATAATATAACAAAAGCAATAAGTTATAATTATGATTTATCTTCTTGTAATCTTATGTAAGACAATTAAAAAAACTTATCGTCAAGCAGGCCAAGCCTTTCAGTAGCTACAGACGACGGTTACACTATTGGCTTTAGCAACATGCTTACGTCACAGTAAATAGACTGAAAAAGCCGTACCATAAAATGTCTCAATGCTTTGCTAAAATGAACCTGTAGTTTGAGTTTTAGTCTGAAAAAAGTCAACTTTGAAAATTCTATGACTTCGCGCATATCGCCTCAAAATGGTTTGACATTGATTCGTAATTTGTAAGCCATTGATATATCCAATTTCATTACAAAATTTGTGTTTTCACAGCGAGAGGATCGTGCAATTTCCATACCTGTGGGTATGGAGGGCGTTGTTTGAAAAGTGGACGGTGTCTGTGCTATCCTGGGCATACTGGTCCCAATGCCAAGATAGTTGGAAGACTAGGACTCTTTCAGCAGCGACAGGTACCCTTAACGCCTTCAGGGTGTTTCAATTCGATGTAAAAGGTCTTTACCTATACTCTGTTGTTATAATCCCATTGTGGCTTGAACTAACATTATCTTAGTTTGTCTTATTAAGGTGTTATAAATTGCAAAAAATAACCAATATCTACAAATCACAATATTCTTTTGCTGTCAACTTGTACTGACTTCATCATAAAGTCACGATATTACCCTTTTTTGATGTATTTTTTGTTTGTTTTCTAGTCAGTTTTCCTTTGAGAAAAGGTTCAATTCTAAAATTTGCTCAGCCAAAAACAAATTTGTCAATCTAAGAGAATAATAAAAAGACGTCAACTTTTGGATTTCAAATTCTTCCTTATCAAAGAGCTCATCTAGATACGTCAGTTTCGGCTTTTGTTTCAGCATTTACAAACTCCATAATGATCACTAATTGCTTCGTCTTAAGCTAACTTTGCTTTCCTACCAGATCTAGAAATTGTTTAGTACTTATAAGCACAGAAATGGCACATACTATAGAGACCAAGTAAACCTACACCTTATCTGATGAAGGCCACCACCTTGGAATCCCACAATGCATTATCTTACCAAGAATTCAATGCTGTGTATACTCCAAGGATGTTATCAAATATAAAAGGCGTTCTAACTACCTTGATATTCACACGCTGTACTATCATTAAAAGTGAATAGTTTGTACAGCCATAAGCACTACTATGGCATTAATTGAAGCTGTGTTTTGTAGTTTTATTTGCATTATAACTGATCAGTTGTATAAAAATATTCCATCATTTCTTCTAGAGAAGTTTAAAAACGAAATGCCTTAAGAATTTGCCAAAGTAATCTGAGTTATTCTGA
The DNA here is from genome assembly GCA_025448255.1 of Umimayanthus chanpuru. Taxonomy (NCBI): domain Eukaryota; kingdom Metazoa; phylum Cnidaria; class Anthozoa; order Zoantharia; family Parazoanthidae; genus Umimayanthus; species Umimayanthus chanpuru. The sequence goes on along the minus strand of JAOEJI010294110.1, from coordinate 12,761 downwards.
CAATGTATAAAACCAAGAAAATACAGCGCATGTGTATTGCAGTCAGTACAATTAATTAGCTATAAAATACTACATTTAGTGTGAGGCGTTGTCTCTAACATTTTATAGGTTTCTACTTACCGCGCTATCAAAAATTGCAAAATATTATCTTAGGAAAGTCAGCAGGTTTCATGTTTATATAATAATAATAGTAAAAATAATAATAATAATAATAATAATAATAATAATAATAATAGTAGTAGTAGTAGTAGTAGTAGTAGTTGTAGTAAGAATAACAAGAATGGCTCTTTATCTGAAATATTTAAAATATAGATATAAATATAAATAAAATAAAAGATAGAATATAGAATAAAATAATAGTATAAGGAAAAAATGAACAATTACAATATAAAATATAAAAGTTTAAAAATTCTAAATACTTTATATAGGGAGTTTCAGTTACTTCATTGTATGCAAAGAATCTTTTAAAAACCCCGTTTGGACAGCAGTATTAAATATATTTTTTTTCGATGTTAACTCAGCAAAGTATCAAATATTTTTGAAAAGGACATTTTTTGAGCACATGTACATGTAACTTATCTGCTGAGTAAAATATGTCGTGCTACTTAATATTTCTTCAGCTTTAACTGCGAAAAGCCAATTTAGCATGGTTCATTACCTAAATGTATAAATCATATAGTACAATGAAAGGTTGAGACCCAGGTAAGTCAATGTTTGTGATTCGTTGATCGTCTGGGTGTATTTATGACTCTGAAGATGACTTTCACACAGGTTGCATGTCGAAACATCGGTCAAAACCAACGACATTCCTTCTCAGGAATAAATTAATTATGTAGAGTAGATCCTAGTTCTTCCATAATTTTATAACTATTATAACTAGTTCTTAGACCAAGTTCTCTTTTCCGTCAGTAATCGTTTATGGTACAACATATATACAAGTAGTTATATAAGCAATGAAATAAGGCTTCTCTAGAAGGGAAAGTTGTTGTTTTGTATTAGAAAGTGTAGAGAGAAAAGACGAAATTGAAATACTTCATTAAGCTCCATCTTTTCCCTGTCAGGCTGACGACTGTAAGACTCGATGCAGGTTCACTTGGTTTAATTTTGAGTGGAAATGTCCCAGATCTATCCCTTCCCGAAAGCAGGGTAAGTGTTTTTTCCTATAGGTTTTGATGCAACAAACTTTCCCTTGTGAAGTCAAATCCACTAGTATACGTTGACATAATTATACAACACAATAGGAAAGTAAACAAAAACACAACGATTACAGTAACATGAATACACACAGCAACAAGAAAGTAACAACAGAAATTTTATGTGGAATCCAGATGAATAGCAGCGATGCTGATATCATTATATGCATTATCAACAGTAACATCATTAGCGTTATCATTGGGTGACAATGGCAACAGGAAAACCAGATTCGATACCAACAGAAGAACAAAAACAGAAATATCAATAACTCTACAGAAGTAACAATACAAAGATATTTAGGTAACAATTGCAAATGAGAAAGCTTCAGTAGAAACAACATCGACAGCTTGTTACCATTATACTTTTCCAACTTTTTCATAATAACAAACTTAACAACTGCAGCAATTACCATGCCGTAGAAACAGTAGGCAATGAATCAAAATACTGATCTGACAAAATTTACTTCATCAGTTGGCTGGCATGACAGTCAAATTAGGTTTTCCAATAATCAACATTGATATACAAATTGCACAATATGCAACAGTGGATATTCCGATGATATGCAGCAATCGTCAATACCGATGTCTCCCTGCCAAAGTGGAGAGCAAGCAATTTTTTTTTGTTTTATACCACACATTTTCATGGGCTTATGAGAGATATATGGTGGTGTGAGTTTTCCAGCCGCCAAAGTTTTCGACTGGAATTCAGAGGACGGCGCGATGTCGCAGGCTGCTGGCTGTTGTACAAAGTGGAATTTCACATGTTTCAGAGAAGATGGCAGTATTTAGAGGCCTCAGTAAAAACGAAGTTGCTCAACAACTCGACACAAAGGACTCTGTCAATACGTTTCGAGCTTTTTGTCTAGCAAAAATAAGAAGCTAAGTCGTCTAATTTTAGAGAACATTACACCGATACAGAGCTGAACGAGCTGTTGGTTGACTTGCTTCCTAACGCAAGAAAGAAAAACCGAAAAAAATCGTTGAATCAAATGCATGAGCCCCATACAACAAATCACTTAGTAATAATTGTAACCTTGAAGCACAAGGAGCTGTGTTCGCCCTCTTATATATTATATTATATTCTGCATGTTCTGAGAGAGAAAAACTCAGAACCTTTTCTCCTTGGGGCCAGTCATTAATGTGTACCATGATATTATACCACACACTTATAAATAAATGTTCTGGAGCACTGTTATTGGTTACTTAGGCTAGGACTAAGCACCAGCAAATGAGACAATTATAAAAGTTATGAATGACTTTTCAGCTTGATGTTATTTTGGACGCAAACAGTTTGGATACATATTTGTGTTATATGACTAGGAAACACGAGTTCACCTCAGTAAAACAAATGTGGCACGTGATATGTTTGTTTTGTTTAATTAAACATGTAGATATTAATTGTACATTGTACAATCTGTTCCAGTTCAAGACTCCTGTATCTCTGACCACTACACAGTGAAATGCGAACTTTAATTTAAGAAACCACGCTTTGAATGCAAAACTATCACCTTTCGCAACTTAAAATCACTTGATATCAACTCATTCAATGATGATATTGAACATTCTTGGCTGTTTTTGGAATCTTCCAATGATTTAACCAGAGAGATTGAACTGTACAACTCTGAACTTCTGGCTATCCTGGACAATCATGCGCCACTGGCAACGCAGCAAGTTACTATTTGTTCTGCTGCTCCGTGGTATACAGATGAGATTAAGTGCACAAAGAGAATTCAAAGACTGCTTGAAAGGCGCTGTCGAGTAACTAGGCATTCTTCTTAATTTCACTCGGCAATACCAGCGTGTTAGTGAGCCTTTATCTTCGTCCAGATCATGCACTCAGAACTAGCTAAAAAAAATAAGCACGATCAAAGGAAACTATTTGAAACAATTTACAAATTGTTACATCGTGATCCTGATCCGAAATATCCGCCTCATCAAACCATTGAAGAGCTTGCCAACAATTTCCTTACTTTATTTGATCATGAAATTGCTACTATTCGCTTCGAATTAGACCAGTTAGAAATACCTGCTGATGAATTCTTTTCTAATTTACCGCTATTGGAGTTTAAACTAAATCAATTCAAGTGCATCAGAATGGATGAATTGTACTCCATCATTCGCCCACTTGCAAAAAAGTCGTCTTTTCTGGACCCCATTCCCGCACAGCTGCTCCTACATAGCCTAGATACTTTCAGCCAAGTATTTCATAAAATCGTCAACTCAGTTAGTCTTAAAGAAGCTATAATTAAGCCAATACTGAAGAAGAACAACCTTGATCATTTGAAATATATAAACTTTCGTCCAATTACCAAATTTCCCTTCTTATCAAAAGTCACTGAGAAAGTAATTGTGACAAGTTACGTTGAAGATAATGATCTTTGTAAACTATTCCAATCAGCCTATAGAAGAAATCATAGCTACTGCTAGTACTGAGACCGCGCTCATCATGGTGCACAATGGCATTGCTATGGCTACTGATAAAGGACACTCTGTTATTCTGGTTTTGTTGGAATTATCCGCAGCGTTTGATACTGTTGACCATTGCAAGTTTCTAAAGGCTCAACACTCGATTTGGAATTTGTGACAAAGCTTTGGATTGGTTCCGGTCGTACTTGTATGGACACACTCAGGTTGTCAAGATCAACAACGGTATATCGCTCTCTCACAGTATACCCCAAGGCGTTCCCCCAGGGTCAGTGCTGGGTCCTATCCTATACTCACTTTATACATCACCTATTGGAGACATAGCGAGGGCGCATGGACTAAACATCCACTTTTATGCAGATTAAACACTTTTATATATTACTTTTAAAACTTCTTTTTCATAGGACATGGAGTCAGCTCGGCGTAAGATTGAAGCTTGCATTCGTGATATTGAACTCTGGATGCTAATTATAAAAAACTAAAAATGAATAATGGCAAAATTGATGTTGCAGTTTTTTCTTCACGCTGCCGACCCAAGCCTTCCGGCCTTGCACTTTGTTTCTGTTTGTGAAAAAACTGTCGAGTGATCCCCTACTGTGAAGAACAATGGTGTTTTGTTTGATGGTTCTCTTTCCTTAATGCCTCATGTTACTGCCACTTGTAAATCAGCTTTCAACCATCTGCGGAATATTTATAAAGTCTGAAGATTCCTCACTCCTGACACTGCAGAGTCCATTGTCCATGCTTTTGTTACCTCAAAAATTGACTACTCTAACTCTCTATTTTATTGCCTATCAAAACGTGTCCTAAAAAAGCTTTAATATGTTCAAAACGTTGCTGCAAGGCTCATCTACTTATCTAAAAAGTTTGATCATGTTACTCCTCTCTTATAAGTCTTCATTGGCTTTCCACTGAACAGAGAATTTACTTCAAAATTCTCCTCATCACCTACAAAGCTCTTAATGGAAGGCTACTAAATATATATCTAGTTTGCTCTCACTTTACGGTCACGGTAGAAATCTCCGCTTAGCAAATCAGAAACTCCTCTGAAAACCTATATATGGTGCCCATTCTTTCTTCTGTGCTGTTCCGCTATTATGCTAACTCCAGCGCAATTAATACTTTTAACCCTTTTCAGATTGGATCTGCACTGTGGGCCATAAAGTGTCCGTGGACTTTTTCTCTGAAACGGTTAAAGCTACTGCAATCAAACTTAGTACACTAACTAATTAGGCCAATACCAATTAAAAAGTTAAGTAATTAGCAGCCTAAGACGTCATAATGACGTCATAGGACGCCATGTTGATTTTTTGGCGGCCATCTTGGATTTTTTGGAAAATTCGAAAATTACTCAATATCAACAAGAAATTGATCAAAAACATTAAAAATGTATCTAATGTGCTTAAATTAAGCATTTGAATAGAAAAACGTGAAATCAAAAATGTATTTTAAGCAAATTTATGTAAATATTGTCAAAACGGTTTTCAAAAAAGTGGTTGCCATGGCAACGGCTGAATTGTTACAGATTTAATCAAGACACCATTGTCTTCCTCGATAAAGTTTATGAAAAGTCACCAAATTTCGTTCCAGTAACAGTATTCGTTGCGAAGATACGAATCTTTGAAATTAGCGCGGGCACTTTGTGTAAGACAGGTTAAACGGAAACTTAAAACTTGGCTCTTTCGCACATTATTTAGCAATGAATTCTTCACATTCAAACTTACAGTTGTCGCTATTTTTTCTCGAATTCAATTGAATTCAGTTCCTACTATTTCTTTATTAATATATATTCTTCTTTTTGCATTTGTCTTTTCAGCTGTTAAGTGCTATTAAATTTTTAAGAAATAGCGCCATATAAGTTAAACTTATTATTATTATTATTATTAATACTAATATTATTATTATTATTACTATTATTATTATTATGGTCAATCTAATAACTTTCCTCTACTTCATGACTTTACTGGAATTTGTTTCCCATATTATCAATTATTAGTGCTGTTCCTCTCCACACAAGATCCAAACTCCAGTAAAGAGTTTAATTTAATACCCTGGAAACTCTGTTGTTCTTCTCTTTCAGGACTGAAGTTTTCTGATTTAAAACCACTTCTAAACCCTAAATTTAAATGGGATACCGCTGTGCAGGAAGCATTAGGGACAAAGGACACCCTTCAATCGGTGAGATAAGAAGTTTAACTATTTCTCACTTTCTTTCAAAATTCAGGATTTACAGAATCTACATTGTCTTGTCTTCCGCTTTTCTGTTAGTACGCTATAGTATTGAACTAATTAACAAACAGCTTTTGGAAAGCTGCACCAAAAACAAGTGCGGTCTAGTATTATAAAAATCAATATACCAGTAGGAAAAAAGACAAGTCAGTAAACTGTTAAAAGTAGGATAAGTAGCTTAATATAAAGAATTCTATAACTCATTTCCTTTAAGACACGCGTATCGAAAACAGGAATGAAAAATTATTAAGGTTACTGTTTAGTTGGAGCGATGTTTTCGGTTAACCCTCTCCTTCTACAGGGGCGGTTGTTGCAACCCCCCCCCCCCCAACTTTTCCTTTTACCGTTTTTGCATTTAACACTTTGAAGGCCAATCTCCAATTTGCCTTTAAAAGTAAGCGCTACAAAACTGTGGTAAAGTTTTCATCCATGGGGGTCATACCAGATATTAGGGGGGAGGGGGTTGCAGGGAAAATCATTTTTTTGTTGGTTTAGGTTAAAATTCTGTGTGTATGTTTGCGGGTAATCCATGTCTTTAAATACAAATGGAAAAAAAAATAACTTTTTGTATTTGTTGACATTTATAGACAAAATAATCAGTTGTAATGGTTGTTCTATATGTGGCATGTCAAACTCCAAAAATAGACAATCTTTGATGTTCACTGAAAAATAGTAGTTATCAATGAGCAGTGACCAAGCATGTTATACTAACACAGGGACATGTTACCTACAATATCACAAAAGGTTTGTTTGATTTTAATTAATTCCTCCATTTTGAGAGGATTTATAAAATTATGCTTGCATGTCAAATTCCAAAAATAGACAATCTTTGATGTTCATTAAAAAATAGTAGTTATCAATAAATATTAACCAAGTATGTTATACTAACACAGAGACATGCTACCTATAATATTACAAAAGTTTTGTTTGGGTTTTAATTAATTCTTCCATTTTGCGAGGATTTTTAGAATAAATTATGCTTTTTTCTCACGTATTTTGACAGGTAGCTGCATAAATTAATTAAATATGTAAATTTATGTAATCCTAGAGCTAATTAAATTATTGCTTGATCATTAAGAAAGATTTTACTAATTGCCTACCAAGTTCCATCCCAATCGATATAAAATTGACAGAATTAAGGAGGGGGGTTGAACCATCCCCCCCCCCCTTTTAGAAGGGGAAGGGGGTGAAAAAGGGCATTAGAAGGAGAGGGTTAATGATGACAGGGCTCAGGATAGTGGGTTACCAGTGGCAGAAAGCTGGTCACATTTACAAAACGACAGACCTGTGAAAGAAAATATAATAAAATATAAACTATTTTGTCATTGGAATACTTATGATTTCAATTGCTTGCAAAGAATGTAACACTGTAACTAAGAAGGCCAGTACAGAATTTGCTTCACATGTATAGCAAAGACAGTCTGCTTTCCAGGAGACAATGTGCTTCGTTAGTAGTAAGAATAAGTACATGTATGCTATATGTCATCTATAAGAAAAAAACTCAGGTCAACTTAAGACCAAACCTTGTTGTTTTAACATCTTGTATGCTTCAGCAACTTTGATTTCATTTGGTAATCCTTTGCTCCACACAAACATTAATTCAATGATCTTCTTTTTCACTGCTTCAGCTGTATAGTTCCCTTCATACTGCAATTTGAAGTGAGGCAACTTGATTAAAAATTGCGGCATCTATAGGTTTACTTTTTATAAAAATTAATGTCAGACAATGGAAATCAGTACAAGGTAGGAAACACTCGCAGACTCCCGATCAACTATCCCATTTGACAGAGAATCCAAAAATATTTCATAATTCAGTAAATAGTTTTTAGAACATGGCAATATAATTTTTATGCCAAAATGATATCAATTAACTTCACAATCCTCTCTCTGGTAAGCAGCCTTAAAGTTTAATTTTGTTATGACTTCAGTTTCTACCAGCACTGTGGCCTTTGCTTTCGCCGTTAATGGTAACAATAATATCTACAATAATAACAAGAAGAAGAAGAAGAGGACAAGGCAGAGGAGGAGAGGAAGAATTTTTCTTAATCATCTGGGCCTGGTTGTTAGAAGAATGGACAACTTTATCCAGCGGATAAATCTCTATCCAGCTGATAAAATCGGTGAGTTCTTAATTTTGACTGGACAATGAGCCAATTTTATCCACTGGATAGGGATTTATCCACTGGATAAAGTTATCCACTCTTCAAACAACTGGGCCCTGGTATACTAGCCAAACCATAAAAGCTATCATACAAGAGGCAATTTGTTCTTGCAACTTTGCTCCGACAATACAAAACAGTAAAGATCATTTCTACTTTTCCTTCAACTTGTTTTTCAATATTTCACTGTGAAGCAAGACAAAGAGACGGGGTATTGAACAAGTTAATTTATCTGCATAAACACTGATATTTATAATTAAAATTGTTTCTATACATATGTACATGTTATGTCAGTGCTTTAGCTTGCATCAGGTAGGGAGGACAAATGCCCTCCTAAATTTTGGACCAGAAGTTCACTAAAAGAGTAATTTTGTTCAGTGCAATGCAGTGATTAGCAGTGCCATTGCTAGCGTCAGGCAGGGAGGGCAAATGCCCCCCCCCCCCCAAGTTTTGAGTCTAGCTATGGCCCTGTATACTAGGCTATTAAAAGAGGAAATAAAATGAAGATTGTCAAATTCACAAACAAATTAACCTTGAAAAACACCACCGCCATTTCTTTCAAAACTTGCCACTTCAGATAAAAGTATTCACATTATTAAGATACAAGCCTATGATACTTACAAGAAACCATTTTTTTTAAAATGTAGTTGCTGTAAACACGCAAACAACTATATGAAACAATTTAACTTTTCAAAGTTACCTTGGTTGAAAGAAGCTTGATTAGTTCATTTAAAAACCGATATTTTCCCACTTCCTGGTGGAATTTTCTGCCACAGTTTTGCACACAAGTCTCGATGAGCTGCAAGAGACATCATGCACCTATCACTGTTAAGCCAGGGGGGAAGGGGAGGCAAGGCATAGGTGGGGCATCTGAACTCAAACAATCACTTCTTTTCCAGTTCCCCATCCCGATGCAAACACTAACGATCAAATAGATGGTTCATTCACTGTAAAAACATGTCAGAAAGTCTATTATAATAGTCAAATATCCCCACCATGGGCAGTTAAATGCTGTCAAATCCCCCACATAACGGAGGTCAGGCATATGTCATTAAAGTTGGGGAAGGCTCCCTCTTCAGGCATACACGTAACACTGATAGCTGCACTATATGCACGTTAAAAGTTACATGTATAACTTTTTTGGCCAAGAATATAGGAAGCAATAACAAATAATAAATATATAATAAACGAAAACACATGAAATGATGAATCAACCTGCAATAGCAATATTGATCACTCACTGTTGATCTCACAGATCAGCTGATAAATAACAAATCAAACCGTGACTCGTGACTCGGGGAGCTAACATTTCTTCGTTAATTTCCTCGGATTTATTATCACATGTAAGTTCGAGCTTTAAATGAAAAGAAGAGCATAATGCTTACAGCACACCATTTCTACAGAATACTTTAACTGATACTTACAGCAAGGCCTGACAAAGCAACTCTCTCGTCTCTACGCTTCACTTTCTCAACGATGTAGCGCAGGGCGATTGCTGGCCTAAAAGAGAGAAAGAAAATATTTCCCAGCCCTTAGAAAAGAAAGAATATGTATGACAAGAGTTTATATTGATTTTTAAATAAATTTTAACAACATTGTGACAGAGGTTGAATCCTAATTAAATCAAAATACTGTCCCTTTCATTCTTACCCATCCATTTCTCGATTCACTCTGTCCCAAACCGGCGCATGGTAATCTACCCCATCACTGCTCCTCGTCGGATCTGTGGCTTTGTCTAAAGGCGAACAAAATATACTATTCAGTAATAAAATTCTAAAAATAAATTCTGAGAAGAAAGCTTTGTTCCGGTACCTATCAGAGACTCCAGAGTGCATGAGTAACTCTCCGCCATCTTGATTTCCTGGTTCCGAGTAGATGTGCAGTGCGCATGCGTAGTTCGAGCCCTCGGAAACAAATTCAGCGGTATTTCCCATTGCTTGACAAGATGGCGTCCGAAATTGGAGGATTTCAGACACTTTTAGTGAAATTGAACGAGAAATGCCGATCTTGTCACGTTCTTTACTATAAAAAACACACAGTGAGACGAGAGGATTCGAACACACCTCCAGATAAAACTATTTTTGCTGTAAATATCCCTCCCTACTGCAAAAAGGTGAGATTTTTCTTGGCCCACGTGTTCTGTTGGTGCAAGTGCAACTGTAATGTTTGTAATTGTACATGTAAACCACAAATGTGTAGACACAAGCATTTAAGAACTGTAAATAGACAACAGCAGTTTTCACGTTGAGCGTTAATTCTAACTGTGGGGCAGTTGGAAGTGACGCTCAGCATCTGGCTTAACAGGGCACTCCTAGTCCTCAAATGGAGTGACGCAGTCAGAATGTTCACAGTAGTGTAGTACAGTGCATCCTCGATTATCTGAACAGGCTGAACTCAATTTAAAGATAGGCCGTTCAATATGCCGAAAATTCAGATAAACAAGGATAACCTTTTCTGCCATGATAAGCTCGCTTGGCTGGGGGCTTCAGCTCTAGAGTTTTGCTGGCAGTCATGACCTGGGGCCAAAATACAAATAGCGGTTGGCTTGAACAAACTCGGGCATTCAATTTATCTGAATTTATCGCTAAAATCACCATCAAAATGGATAAATTATGTAGATAATGGACTGAGCAATTATAAAGTAAAAAGGAGACTGTAATGTATGCAAACAAAGACATTTGACATTAATTTTATCTTGTTTCAAATGGCATTCAGGCCACTCGACAAAGCCACGTTTCAACTTACTGTGGTTAATCAAACATCTGTTTGGGATAAAAAAAAGTAATGACCCAAGTTTGGTGTTCAGATAATTGAGGTTCGGATAATCAAGGTTTGGATAATTGAGGTACGGATAATCGAAGATACACTGTATAGATTTAAATTTAAATTAACATGGGATTAACATTAGAATAAAGCTTATAAGATAGATTCTAATTCTAAACCATAATCCACAAAGGGTCTAGCCCATCACTGTGAGTGTGTTCTGGTGTATTGTGTTTACCTGTATAAAAAATAAAGTGCTTGCAAAGATCTTGTAAAGAAGTTCAAAGTTTGTGCAAGTGTTATTATTTTAAAAGCTTTGGTGTGCAGTTCTAATACTATTTCTATTTTGAGAAACTGTGGATACCCTCAAAAGTAGTTTACTGGTCACATTTTCACAATCATCCAAAATTGGCTGACAGTCAGTCAGAGTTGAGGATTTGTAACTAGCCTAGATTATCATTACTTAAAATTATGCATGTTTAGAAGAATTAACACAATCAAAATTTAAATCTGTATCAATTCCAATATAAACTCCAATTTGGATGTATTGTACAGGGCAGTGGGAACAGTCGTTCTCAAAAATATTAATGGCTAGAATGGCTTACATGCACACCATAAATCAGAAACATTTTCAAAGAATGAAGGTTGGCCCTGAAGCCTGTATTGGAATTTTCCTCTTGGGTAGCAATGAGAAGCCTACAATCATGTATTTCATTTCGGACTGTCTTCAAGGGTAGAAAGTTCTGCCATAATACATGTAGTTCCTACATGTATATTAATCAATTAATCCTGCAATTGCCGTTGTCTGGCTAGTGGGTGCTAAAGTTTTTGCCCTTTCATCTACAAACAATAAGTTGAAAATGGATGGTTTGATCAACAAGAGTGATGTGGTATATTAATTTAATGATATGGGGTTAAGCAGAAGGGAGACGTTTCATGTGTTAACCCTTTATCAGATTAACATTACAGAGCACCATTGTACAAGGTACATGAGGATTAGATTGAATCAAATCCACATTGTACATGGTAGATTATAAACAAGATCTATAAATTAACTATTTGACAGTTCTAAACCCTTCCCTGGATAGTTTTCTGAATCTTCAGTGTGGTCCACTTTGTTTAGCACAAATTGTAAACATGTCAGTTACAGTAAATAATTTACCTAAATTGAAATCTCTGGAACTCTTACAAAAAAGTGGGTAGGCAGGGTACCAACTGCATCATAATTACATACAAGCAAATGATAATTAGACAATTCTTGTGTACAAGCTGAGATTGGTTTTTTGAGTTAATCTTCACATCTTAAAAGCCCGACTTATACAAAGGTATATCTGGTATCGTGTATAATAATTATACATAGTAAGGCATAGGTTTGCTAATTTTGTTGTCTTCTTCATTTTTAAGGCTGCATTAAAAAGACTTTTTAGTCCATGTGGAGCTGTACAAAATGTCTATCTACAAAAGCGACCAGGTCTGGTTAAAAAAGAAAAGCAGAAGTTGGTAAGCGACACAACAGAAATACAGGTAAAGGACTGGGCAGGAAACTAGCAAGTCTAGTTTACCTTGACAAATTTTAAAGATTAACATGAATCATTGGTGATGCATAGTTTTTGATAGGTTTTGGGTCTCTCACTCATTTCCAGGGGTTCAAAGTTGCTTATGTGGTGTTTAAGAAATCTGTATCTGTTATCAAAGCCATGGAGTTAGATGGCTCCAAAGTGAGGCTGCTCTCAGATGATGAAAGACCAGTTGAAACAGGAATGAAAAGTAAGTCAGGATCATAGACATAATGCTATATGTTAATTACTAGCTCTAGTCTTGTCCAGCTCATGTGCTGTTCACTTTCAACAAGCTTTAATGGAAATCCCCAATAATTGAATTCAAGAAACAATTATTGTCATATAGATCTTGCAAATAAGTCCATATTTTATGAAAACCCTTACCAGGGGCAGCTTTAGGGGAGGGGCCCCGGGGCTCTGGGGGGGGGGGGGGG
>JAOEJI010293999.1:0-11656 GCA_025448255.1 Umimayanthus chanpuru | reverse complement strand
TATTTTGAGATTGTGTAGTTGGCAAGCTAATTTGTGGGCTGAAAAGTGTGATGAACTTGCTCCAGACTGTTAATTAACATTACTTACCTGTGGTTGGTTAAAAGACAATTGACTTCCATATCGTTCCTTGGTGCATCAGAATTTTCTCGAAACGCTGATTTCGCCATTTCACTAACGAGGCCTTCGTCTAGACGCCCTAACTGTGTACAGACTACAACCAATAGTTTACAGCGGTAAGTTTGATTAAAAGTTAATCAAATAGCTTATAAGAATTCGTTAAGTTCTCGTTTGCATCATAGGGTCATAGTCATAGGTTTGACTCTTCTTCTTTCCTTTCCGTTTACTGTCGACTATCCCACAGCGTTGTAGCTTAATTTGCAGAAATACATAGATAGAGAGAAATGTTTTGAGAATACATTAAAAACATGGGCCTGGTTGTTCGAAAGTGGGGTATTGCCAACCCAGGATTAATTTAGTTTTTTACCCGTGGTTGGGTTTACCTACTTAGAGACTGATTTAGGCTATCATTCGGGTTTACGCGATTTGGTGTCCCCGAGTGTACTTCAACAATACTTTAGAAAAACCCAGCGTGTTTATAATAAGGACTTAAAGGACTTATTGGTTTAACGTTTCCCCTAACGTTTGGTTAAATTTAATTCAGTTTCGAACAACCGGGCAAAGCTTGTCTGTACATGTATTGTGCACTATATTATGTATAAGTTAGAGGTCCACCGCGGATGACGGACACTGCGAAACCCTTGCGGGAGTGCAGCAATTTAGTCGGTAACATAGAAAAAGTGTAACGATTCTCCGCTCTCCATAATTCACATTAGAACGTATTACTTAGACTCGTATTTAGAACTAGACACTTTTTGAACGAGTTGTTGGAGAAAAACACGAAAAACTTTAACTCTAAAACCAACTTCCTCACTTGTATCAATTCATTTCGCGTCGACCTATGTAGCAACACAACGCTATAATAATTTGAGTGCCAGCACAGTTTTAAATGTCAGAACTGACGCACGATTGCAAGAGAGATATTTGGAAAGCACGAAACACCGTTCGGTTCTCAAATAACTAAGAATATAAACGTAACTAAAACTTTTTCTTTCAGATCAACACACAGGAGTATTTAAAGATGTAAACGAACGCCTGACAAGAGTTCGAGACGTTACTGCTAACTCAGGGTAAGCTTTCGACCTTGTCAAATATGTCAGAGGGCATTCAAATGATGATTTTTATGTCTGATCGGGCAAGGACAAACGTTTCACTTGAGCTAAAATACTAAGCAATCTTGAAAATCAGTTTACAAAAGTTTGAAGACAACCTATACCTCTGGGTTATACTACGAGTTTCACAGTTAACTGACATCTTGCAACTTAGTTTAGTGCTTTCCAGGAAATCAAATGATCCATTACGACAACAACTGTTCTACTATTTCAACATTAACATCTGACATGAACTGTTTCTTTTTAATCATTCGTACTCTAGACCTTACAAAATAACTAATTTGAACTTTAACGCACTAGAAATCTCAGCAATAGACATACTCGGTCAGATTTTACCAATTGCTCAGCTCATGTACCCAAAGACCAACGAAGGCAACTTAGACACACGTCCACGACATAAAAGATGTTATTTTGCAAAAGATGACTTCAGATACTGTTGACAGAATTGTGCACTCAAATAATTCCGGCTCAAAAAGCCATTTTACCCTATATAAAGTATAACTGGAGTTTAATATGGTTCTGTTTGCATATGTAGCCAGTGTTTTGCAGGCAGTCATTTCTCGGAAATTTCGTATTCCTTGCCAGATAGTGTGGCCGAAATCTTGATTATAGTCATGTTTTACTGTATGATTTGCTCTTTGTAATCAAAACCTCTGTGTTCATAAAGATAAAACTGTGTTTCACTTAAGTATATAACACGCCGATGATTTAACAATCAGCGTTGCGCACTTTTAGATTGATAATTGTACCTGAAATTTTCTTCTTTTAAGTTAATTTATCATCTGGCTCTGCTCGATTATTCGAATCAGTATAACGCGCGTCCAGACATTATGTTTCTGTATTGCTAAAGGAACAAATCATTAGTATATTTTTGCTTTCGATAATTATTGTAAAATAGTTTCCGACGATAACACACATTCTGCAATTAGTCTTTAATCCCTTTAAGACGAGACTGAAAAATTGGTGTAATATACAGCTACTCAATAGTTTGCGTTTAAAGCAACCTTCAGTTAATTTCTCGAGTTTGTTGTTGAATCTACCCGGTCATCTGGCTTTATAAATAATATACACTACTTGAATAAGAAAGCAAAGATTTTCTTACCAGATTTTAGTTAGTTTTGATAAGATTAAGAATTCACAGTAGTTGAAAATACTGTACACACGAAGATAACAATCATATCTTCATTAAATTAGACCTTGATAATGATATAGTCGAGAATTTGTCATGCAGATACCGACTACCTTTTAGATAATGTGTATATATGTGTAGATCACCTTGTGACAAGTAGCAAAATGGGTAAAATCACGTAAAAATTCTTGTAAAATCGTGAAAAGTTTATAAATTAGTGAACTTGAGGGCGTGTACGTAAAAAATGTATTGGCTTGAATCAGTGGTGTTTTTCACGGTGGTTACGCCAGCAAGAAGAATCCTTGAGGATATCAACAATGGATACACTTGAATCAAGGGAGGTGACAGCAGTCTTCTTGCATTGGCTTTCTTTAATCAAACGTATCGCCCGTTCAAACTTAATCACTTAACCATCTCAATCTACAGAGGATACTGAAAATGCTAAGAAAAAAATAACGTTAAAAATCTGCCTGATATATATTTGTTCCTTCTCGAAAACGAAGATTAGCATGAAACCGTATATTTTAGGATAAATGTTACTGTTTGTGGGTCTGCAGATGATGGCTGATAAGACCAATCTGGGCACGAAACATGCAGTTGCAATGTGGACAGACATGAAGATGATATATTTAGGAACTGAAGGAATTACAGGAGTGAGAAAATAAGAATAAATGTAAGCGCTAATAATTTATCTGTGAATTTGTGCGAGACCATAAATGATGGTAAAAATGATTGCAGTAAAAACCGTTTTTGCAATGAACTGTTCTGTTTCTCATGTTTAATATTTGAAAAATGTATCAAAGCGCTGCCCACTTGACAGGCTTGTGAAAGTTCTGGTTTCCTTTGGATAATTTTGGCATAGAACGCATTATACTTTGGCCTTTGCACGAGACACAATCATTTGAATTGAAGTGTTGTTGCAGGTTGCGCTCTTTTTAGGGACGGGCTTTCATCTAAATAGCCTGCGGGAAATATCATCTTAATAGCCACAACCGGCGAAGTGTGAAGTAAATGCAAATTTTGTCTCCAAATTACTCGCTGTAAATAAACTGAAATCTATATGGATTTATAATCACTAAGAAAATGTAATTTAGGGTATACAGAATATAGATCCCGGTTTAATATCGGCTCTGAAACCAAGTTTTAAAACAAATTCAAAGCTCTTCAGTTAGTTCTACCCGACAAATTGAAAGTAGGACAAAGAAGCCTTCGATCATATATTTTTGCTTCCAATAAGAAAGTCTTCAAAATCCAGTACCAACGACCTTCTTTATACCTCTTCACACTAAAATATAAAACTTTTAAACTTCAATCAATTTCAACATCGACTTTACAATACAAATGAAGTCGTGTTGCAGCGTAGTTTGATTACATATAGATGTCAACTAATGTATGATTAGGAAGCCCTATTCATGTAATCAAACTTTCCAATTTGTCTTGACGAACTTTTGCTGTAGAGTTTAACAGCATCAACAAAAAATCGGCTGAGTTAATCCAGAGTACAGATCAATGTATTAGTTGAGTTTAATTATCATTGATGCTGGGTCACGCTGTGTTTAGAATTTGTTTTTAAGCTGTTTTTATCCACCTCGTAGACCATTATTCTTCTTCGCCGCAATTGGTCTCCTTCGGAAAAACTTAGGGAGAGAGTTCTCGCGGCGAAGGAGAATAGAACTCCACGGGAGGCTAACTGTTTTGACATAAAGGTGATTTGAGAAGTTCCAAACCGACCTAGACTCATTTTTGTAGTTCAAATTTAACAAAAGCAGGGTTTTAGCCCAAGCAGGATGCAATTGTTTTTAGAACTCTACGAAGATGTTGCTACGAGTTCAGCTTTTTACTGTTTTTTTTACGTTGGTTTATTATAGTACTAGGCAAACAAAATTTGCAACCAACCCAACCAGCATTGTTCATGATCAGTTTACAAAGGCTGTTATTTTAGAAATGATTCTAAGAACGCTTCCGTTCAGTAATTTCCAAGAAAGTATCATGAACTGCGAAATCCAGCCTGTGGTATTCTAAGAAAGGATTTCTGGCTTCAGCGATGCTTGTAATCACATTCAGTTTTGCTCAAGTGAAATTAATCGTTCTATGCTGAGGCAAAGCACACTCGTTTATCACAATTGTGATAAAAATTACCAATCCTTAGTAGTTCTTAACCATTTTATGCAAAGACATCGACAATTTTTTGGGAGAAATATATCAACTACAACCATAGTTTTGCTTAATGGGCTACACTGGCGAATTATAGAATTATAATCAGATACAATATATTTCAAAAAAGAAACTATATCTTTATCAGAACTTTTGCTGAAGCTTTGCTGATGTTGGTTCAGTATTAGAGAACATGCGTGGAGGATTATCTGAAGACGAGCAATGGCAGAGGTGGAAAGAGTATGCCACGAGAAGTAGAGACGTAGTCGAGTTCTCTGTTGCCACAATTGTGAAGCGACAGCGCAAAGGAAAGAAGAACTATCAAGAATGGCTCTCCAGACCTCGGGCTCAAGGAGTGGCTGAAAAAAACAACAAAAACGTCGGTAGCAGCAAAAGGAGCTTTATCAAAAAGAAGAAAAAGCAAAGAAAACAAGAGAACCAAGAGTAAGTTGTCATTGAAAAACGAGGGTTTAAACCTGCAGTTCTAGATAATGAATCTGAAAGAATACAGTCATCAACTCCCGAATGTGAATGTTGAAGTGTTCTTTTGTTTCTTGTTTTTTGAATTGCCACCGAAGAAAAATGGACTTCAAGTTGGCATGAAGTTTTCAGTTCCTTGTCGGTAAAAGTGAAAAGACCCCAAACATTTTTTCTGATACCATGTTATGTGGCTATGTTCCAAATGGTTTCAAAAATCAGGCAGGGCGGGTCTTTTAATATTTAACACTGAACGTGCCATCTGGTTACAACCCCAACCGATTTTTAGCCTCTTCTTTGAAAATGGATTTTTTCTGGTTTCAAGCTCTGTTTGACTGGTACCAAAGGACCCTGTCCATTTCTCGTTCATGATTAACGCTTAGGACCAGATGATTAGTTTAGAGAATGAATAGCAACTTACGGAACTAAGTGTTGTTTAATTGGCAAACGATTCATAATTACAGTGAGTAGCTGACCTTTTCCAGGTTCTTTTGTTTCCCTTAAACGGAATTGATTATGATTAATTTGGATATCAAACACACTCCTAAAAGAAAAAACCAGCAAGAAAAGTTGCATCAACATTTGTAAAAGTTAGGAACTTTGTTAAAGAGACTTACCAAACATTTATGGCGCAAACTTGTCAAAAAACCGATTTCACTCATATTTGGTGCATTAAGACCCCTCGTTGAACAAGAAGTAGGGCTACAATCCATTTGGCAAACTTTTTTTTTTAAGTTTTGAAGAAAATTGGGAAAACTGTTGCCAGGAAATAGACGGTAAACAAGCCACTAGAAACATTCGTGAGATAAAAACACAGCAAAACTGAATGTTAACACTTCGCTGGCTTTAGGCAATTCAAGAGAAGGAACATCGACCGGCTTAACTATATGACTGAGTGAAAGAAATAAAGCTATATTTTGATTTTTATAGCTTCTGATATCGATAATTCAGGTGCCATTACTTTCATGGGGTTCTCATTATCAGTTGGCAGTCGACACAGCGCCGATAAATGTCAACCACGATCGCAAATAACTACAAAGCATTCGATTGTCTTGTTTGTTTGCTCCAGCTAAAAGCGGAAGTATTTTCACGAAATACCATTGGGGGATGGGGGAGGAGTATCGGTCGTGATAATTTGAATTTAACTAAACTTTTTTGATATTTAAGCAGCAGTCGCTAGACCTCGTGACCTTTTTTTAGATTTTGCGCTTTGTATGTTTTCCCGTTTTCCTGACGGGTTTCGCGTAGTTTGTGGTTATAATTAGCAATTGATATGTCTACATTTTTGCACATTTTGAGGCGTCATACGTGTTGCGCAATACTTCTTTGATAAGCATGTTTTTATTCCGCCAGCTGTTATGACATCACATTTCTCCAATAGTAATTAGTATTTTTGTCCAAAATAAAGATTCATTTCAAACACGGATTGCAGTTCCACTTATAAATCACTAAATACCATTTGTGAACCAAAAACTAAGGAAATGAAAAGTTCGAAGTTAGCACTCACTCTTCAATGTTTTTGAAATACTAAATATGCAACCTTTCTGCTGCCATTATCAGAGTATGAACACTGACATTCCAAACAGCAAGTATCGTCTTAAAAGTTTCTCCGAATATGGCTGAGCTCCCAGATAAGGTACAAACATTGGCATGAACTCTACTAAGTATTAGATACGTCAATAATGACCGTATATTTTCTTTGTTCCAAACAGGAGCTCGAATAGAGACTTTCTTCAGTTGTTTGTGCACGTTGATGTTGGCTGTACGGGACCAATTGTTGTTCGAGTGCGTTCGAGTGATCCAGTATCCAAAATCAAGGAGAACATTCATGACAAGTATGGTATTGCTCATGAAAAGGTTAACATCTTGGACGAGAAACGCAACAAGGTTCGTAAAATAACAACAACAACAGCAACAACAACAACAACAACAGTATTTCTATTTAGTACTATTGTTTGCAGTTTTGTTCTTTTATTACAAATATAATAAGTTCTTGAGTAGTATTTAGATCTATATCAGGAAATTCATTTAACAAGTTCAACGGATACAAGAGTTCCAACTGCAGCAAATTACAGGACTTACAGTTTGAAGAATACTTGTCTCAATTAATTGTTGTTCAAACTTAGCATTGCCTGATTGGTCAAGTAATTACCAATGGGTGTTGCTTGACTGGTTATATCTCTGTGAAGTAGGATCTTGCTATGCGTTGCTCAAATAAATTTGAGTTTTAGTTCCTTCTTGGCCTCTAAGCAGAGATTGAATAGTTTTCTATTTTATGGTGTAAGGCTTTCCGAGATAAAAATCTTTCGCTTTTCCAAATGCAGAATCCTACGCCAATGATCATACGTTGTTATGTTTCGCAGGTTTTTCTCGCCGAATACGATTTGTCACGTATGTCACAGCGGGCAATCTTGAAGACTGTCGGTTCCTTCTTTTCTCTGTGCCATTTGCTTCCTGGGTTTCTGTTGTTTGTGGGTACTGGAAGTTGGTGACTAATAAAATATCTCTAATTTTGTTTTTACGTTGTTCGGTAAGGGTTTAACAAAAACGAAATGTCTGTCTTAAAGCTGTTTTCAAAACCCTAAACATACATCTTTCTTTACTTAAAAGGTTTGGCCATTGCTGTCTTTTGAAGACAACGGAATTAAGAACGAAATGAATCTCTATGCAACAGTTGCACAGGGATTGTTAGGCGGAATGGAACCGGATGGAGCATCAGGTATATAGTCAGAACGTGTATAAAATGTTTTCGTTTGGTAGGGAAATATTTTGATTTTCATCTACTTTTTAAATTCATCCGTATTTCTGAGGTTTGATTGTAGGGATTTAACTATAGGGGAAAACAGGCGACTTAGTATTTTAACTTTTGTGAGCTGCATTGATTTCATCAAGCAATAAATGAGTTAAACGCAACAAAATGTGCGTCAGTTTCAGATTCGAAACCTTGATTTAAAAAATAAACTACCGTTATTGAGAGCAGATTTAACCAGGGGAAAAGCAACTCTTATACACACGTTTTTCTTCACTTGCAAAACAATACTTTCTGTCAGCGATCTTTAACTTCGTTTACATAACCTTGAGGTTAATACGTCCAGTGGAGACCTAGGACTGGTCAGGCGAGTGGTTCAAAAACAGTAAGGTCTCAAGTGACCAAAGTGTTTACTAGTCCAGTTGTCTAATGAAAAAAATAAATAAAACTTTTACCCCTACAAGCCAATACCTCATTTTTTTAAGGAGATCGAACGCGCTACACTGATTTATGGTCACTTATAGTAATTTATTTAATTAGTTTTGCATTTGAAACTGTTATTTGTCAAAATTCATAATATATCTAGAGAAGGGGATTGAATACTCGTTTAATAGAGCTTCGTCTTGCGTTTTTTTTCTTTACAAGGGTTTTTTTGAAAACGAATTGGTTTGTTACTGATATAAATTCACACATTGCCGGCTCAAAAAACTTTGTCGTTATAAGTATTTGCCGGACTGACAATTTTATGCCTAACTTTTTCCGAATGAAATCAACTAAGACTTTAACAAAATTAATACTGATAAAGTTTGCTTGTGGAAGTTGTGCATTTTCTACTTTTTATAATCAGGTTCCAGTGAAGGGACGACCTATTCCCTCCCACAGGACGTCAATCAGTGGAGAAAACCACACATTCGACAATGGTTGCTCGAGGATGTTGAAATCAAAGAAGAACATGTTGATAGTCTGCTCGAAGATGGTCTCACAAAAAGAAGTCTCAGAAGGTTTGAAAAAGAAAGAAATGCTTTTGAAGAAGAGTTTCCACATATTCCCCGTTCCATCAGACGAAACATAATCGACGCTTGGAGAGAACTCTTCGATGACAAGGCTTCGCAGCAACAGCAGCCAAGAAATGAGTCAAAGCCAAGTGACGTGAGGAGAAGAAGTCAGTCACCAGTTACTTCAAAAAACGACGCAAGAAGTTATTATGCTGATGAAGTTTCACCAAGTCATCAGCAACAAGAACGCTCCAATCTATCTCGAAGGGACTTAAGTGAAGGTAAATGGAGTAGTCCAACGAAATTCGGAGAGCAACCGGTAGAGTATCTGAAGTCTTCGACGAAAGAGCACAAAGTTGACAACAGTGTTTCTAAATTCAATCTTCCAGAACTGTTTCGAGCTTTTGATACTGACGAGAACTGCACATATGCAAGACATTGTCTGCTCTTACCGAAACTGGACCTGACGACTTGCTGAATCCGTGCCACGAGTATAAAGCCTTCCAAAGCCAAACCTCGAGTACTATTACGAAACAAATTAACTTTATGAAATATCTAGTAAAATTTGCTTGTGCCTGTTTAAATGAACGCACAAATGGAACGATTCATTATGGTGTTGCAGACGACATAGAAAAAGACCACTGTGGAAAACCTAAATTCAAACATGGCGAGATACTTGGTGTCCCCTTAAGTGAAAAGGATCGGCAAAATTTCTATGATTGGACTCAAGAGGCAATTAACAAATGTTTTAAAGCTTGTTGCAGTAACGGAAAAGCTGTGCATTCATCGGAATGTCAGATCTCCAACTGCATTCGTCGTCCGAAGTTTATTCCAGTTACCACCAATGAAAACAATTTGTATGTTGTTGAAATCGACATTGTTCCTAAATCTTTGGTTTGTACGGGTTACCACTTCAAAGTTTCAGCTCCTACAACAGCTGGAAAGAGTGGGCGTATTAACTTTTCTGAGGGCAAGTATCAAGTTTATAGGCGTGTTGGCTCTTCTTCGGAACCCGTTATTAAAGAACACGTCTCCTCTTTCATAAAAAATGAAGTTCCCAAGCTTGATGCCCTGCGAAAAGGAATTGAAGAAACAAGGTCTTACAAGAAGATTCAGAGAGGAGCACTATTAGACAATGAAAAGAAACTAACTAACTTTATCTTAAATGGTCATCGAACTATTGATGATGTGTACTCTGTATTGGTTTGCGGCCGGCCTGACGATGAAACTGATGCTACAAAAGATCTATCATTTGTAGCACAATTAGATTGCACAGTTGTCTTTGACTTTGACGCTGATTCAGAAAAAGACGGATTATCCAAAGTGTGCAGTTCAAGTTTCAACCAGCGAAAGATAAAGAAGTTCATTCGATTGTACGATATTGACAATGATGTGTTCACGTCAAACTGTACCCCTGACAAATTCTGTGAAAATCTGAATTTCAAGAAAGACGTAGTTTGGGTTTATCCAAACGGACATTCTAAATACGACAGCACAGGAAACTGTGCTCAACCAGATGCAGCCATGTCACTTCCCGAGTGGACAGAGAAAAGAAGCCGCAAAATGGGCGATGCTACCTATATGTTGTCAAGTACCAGTGTAATACCTGAAGGTCGAGCTTCCATAATGTGCATTATAATGCATTCTGATCCACAGCAAATGCAGATTATGTGTGAATGTATTCACAATTTGATTGTCCGTTTCAAAATGGAGAGGGTGTTTTTTTAATAAAAAACGAACGCGTGAAGGAAATGTTCTTTCGCCACATAGGCGCGGGTGGAAGGTATTCTAAGTCAAATTTAGAAGAAAGAACTATTGTCGGAATGCCTTGGTTACAAGTGAACAGAGCCATAGCTCATCTTCGAGGTTATTTACCAAGTAACGACTGCGTTGTTCGATACTCAAATGACGGATTGTGTGAGATCGATATAGATACACAAAGAAGACTCGAAAATTGTGCTATTGTCAGCGTAAAACAATGTAGCGATAAAAACTTGCAAAATGATCAACAGTTTCGCCAGCAAGAAGAGGAAAATTTCTTTAATGGAGAAAGAGTAAGTTGGTGGAATTTTTTCTTCCCTGGACAAGTTTGTAGAAGAGATTTAGTGAACGAATACCGCTTTCAAATATACGAGGCAACATTCCAGCAGCTTGAAGAATATGTCCATCTAATTAAGCTTAGACATGAAAGAGGAGCAGGAGGAACTACAGTTGCCCGAAACCTTTTGTGGGACCTGCGAAAACATTTCCGATGTGTTGAAATCACAGGACTTGACAAGGAAGCCACCTATGAAACAGCAGAACAAATCGTTCAAATTTTTTTGTATGAAGAAGAAGATCCCAGTAAATGTTTGCCTGTATTTGCGCTTTTAGATCTTGATTGTGAAGAAGAAATAGTTAACGAGTTGAAAAATGATCTTGAAGAGCTTTTCCACCAAAAAGGGGCCAGAACACCTGCTTGCATTCTACTTCACTGTTTATCGCAGTACAAAGCAGACGAATCTGATTTAAAACAAAAACTTTCTGACGGTGAACTCATGTGGTTTGAAAATAAAGAACAAGAAATGAAGCAATCAAAGACGCAAACTGATAGTGGATTACAGAAACCAGGCTTTACTGTTGTGAAATCACTGAATACAATGCTTGGGTTTCAAGTACTGAGAAACAATTTTAACTATGATCGAATTATAGCTATCGTGTGTGGTCTTGTGGAGAATACCACAACACAAGAAAAAGATTTGCTTAGGTTTTTGGCACTCATCCACATGTATGTAAATGAATGCATCCCGTTACCATGCTGTGACAATATGATGGGGCTACACTGGCAAAACCAGATGAGCAAGGAGTTTGAACAGCTGACAGTCTGGTACCGAGGTACGTCCTCACCCAATCAACGCATAGTCAGTAGCGTCACGTACCTCAC
>JAOEJI010293888.1:0-11657 GCA_025448255.1 Umimayanthus chanpuru | reverse complement strand
TTCTATAGTGAACTTGCAGAGGGCAAACGCTCACAGGGTGGACAGAAGAAGCGTTACAAGGATCGTCTCAAAGCGTCACTGAAAGGGTTTGATATAAACACCGAAACTTGGGAGACCCAGGCACTAGACTTGCTAGGCTGGCGAGGCATAAATCAGCAAAGACGCTGTCTTCTTCGAACAAAATAGATTTGTGGAGGCACAGCAGAAACGTGAGATAACGAAAGTCCAAAGCCACTTCCTTACCACCTGCCCCGGGAGACCACCTATGTCCAGTTTGCGACAATACCGTGCCCGTAATGGTCTATTCAGTCACATGAAACACCACACCTAACTGTCTCGTGATTGTCCTGGTCTTCATCGACAACAACGGACAAACAACATACTGCGTCCCCGATGTTACGTGCACACGTAATGGAGAGTTTACGGCACTATGATTGGTCAGTTATTATAACGACTCACTGAGCGTTCGCTATATGGTGAACGACCTTAACGAATCCAGATTTGGTTGTACAACAGAATGTGGGAACTTACTTCGGGAACGTGAAGATGAATTGCAGCATTTCTGAAGAAGTCAGTGTCTGGTTCTTTCTTTGCAAGAAATCCCTGAAATATGAAACAAGCACTGGTGACCCATGATTGCACCGTCATGAGGTGGACATAGTGAAACTAAATATATCATTTTACAGTACTAAATCACTTGGAGGGAAGAAGGGGTAAAGACAATGGTAAGCTGGTGAATTTGCTAGTTGTTCTCTAATTTTA
The DNA here is from genome assembly GCA_025448255.1 of Umimayanthus chanpuru. Lineage (NCBI taxonomy): Eukaryota > Metazoa > Cnidaria > Anthozoa > Zoantharia > Parazoanthidae > Umimayanthus > Umimayanthus chanpuru. The sequence goes on along the minus strand of JAOEJI010293888.1, from coordinate 10,895 downwards.
GGTGACGTTACATGAAACGAAGGTTTGTTTGTTCTAATATGAAGCATAGACCTCATGTTTGCCGCAACTGCACGGAACATATTCATATGACAAAGAAAATCCCTTACTCAAAATGACACAAGGGTTTGTCTGTTCCAATACAAAGCACAGACCTCATCTATGCTGCAACTTTAATATTTAGATGTTAAGGAAATCCCTTACCCAGTATGGCAGATATCCCAAAGCAACAGAACAAGTTGTATAAGAATGTATATCTCGTTCTGCTTTCATCAAACTACCGACCAGCTCAACTCATATTGTTGTGTCACTGCTGATTCAAGGCAAGCAAAAAAAAACCCTGATCTTATACTAAGCCTGATGTGATTCTGTTTCCATTGCAAAAGCTGCTCCTACCCACGACTTGTTACAAAGTTAATCACTATCATTTATCTCTACCTTACATATATTCATAATACTGTTTTTCTAAATATTTGCCATCGCAAATCAAAAGTGCATTCTAAAATATTTCAAAAGTCAGAAGAACATTTTGGATAAATGGCATGTACTGAAGTCAACAGCCTTTGAAGAATAAAGTTACTTTTCCGTAAAAGCTCACCTAGCCTAAAAATCAGTATTTTAGAAAGTGCGAGTTTTGTAAGAAATACGCGGTAATCTTTTCAAAACCTATAATCAGAATCACTTAATATTCAAACCACCAAAACCTTATACCAATTCCATGTCACGCCGTCTTTTGAAAGTTGTTGTCACTGACCTTAGAAAACGTGTACGCAATCTTGGCACTTTCTTTCATGACGTCACCCAGCTGCCCCGTCACCTCAAGCGAGGGCGAGCTGCTCTCCTCCTCCCTGGCCAGGGGTTCGCGAAGAGATGTCTCAACATACAGTGTAGACCCCCCTGCAACGGAGAATATACAATCAGTTTATAGCATACGATTAACGAAGAGGAGAGTTCACGGAGAGATGTCTCAATATACAGTGCAGACCCCCCTGCGACGGAATATATACAATCAGTTTACAGCATAAGGTAAACAAAGAGGAGAGTTCACGAAGAGATGTCTCAATATACAGTGCGCCCCTCCCTACCCCCCTGCGATGGAATAAATAACCAAAATATTTGTAAAGAGGAGACTTCCATTAGACAGCTGACCATGAGCGAGATACTTACCCATGGATGTCCACGCTAGACCCATCACTACTCCTGGAGGCATCTGATCGTAGATCCTGTCACTGTTGAACACTGGATTTCCAACGTAATCTTGAAGATCTTTCTCTGTAACGTGCACCGCTCCTTCATGGCCCTGAACGATTTTCAAGGCTGTCTTGCGGAAGATCTAATAAAGAACGCGAGTACAAAATATTACGACTTATATAAAATGCTTTGAACAGATACAAAGCACAAAATATGAACTACCTTTTCGATGTGTTTTTGAAGGTTCCTGACCCCACTTTCACGACAGTATGACTTGATCAGGGAGGACAAAGCCACATCTTGTATTACAGCCTGTTCTTCTTTTATTCCAGCATTGGTCCTGGCCACGGGGATCAAGTATCTCTGCAAGATGGGCATTATATACCTTGCTCAGGTCTTGGGGGTAAAAACAGACTTCAATTCTCACGTAATTGTCAGAAAACCTCTTTTTTATTGAATGTGGTTGCATAAAATTAATGGTTCTCTACAACAGGTTCACGTACAAAAAAATCACACTGATTAAGGTAAAATAAGACAAAGTTAGTTCTTGTCTTCAAGAAAGTTCCGTTTCCTAGTTAGAAAGTTCCCGTGAGTTGCAATAAAATAGCCTTTGAAAGTGCCAAATGCTCACAAAACTTTACCGCTTTTGATACCCTTACAACACAAGTTTAGGAGAGTGTCCACCAACTCATACTCGTGTAACTTTTGTAACTGCGGCTTGAATGCTTACGAAGTAATGCACTGCTCACACACTAGCAAAGATCATTCGAAATCTTTCTTATGTGACACAGATAATAAAATATAGAACTCACTCTAAATATCTACGGATACTGCTCAACACGGACGAAAACAATCAAGATCATGAACACTCAATTACAGAAATATCTACTAGTACGTCTACATAACTCACTTCAGCGATCGCTTTCTTCTCATCTTCGACATAACCAGAGACGTGGATGATCTCCATCCTGTCCTTCAGCGGACCTGGAATGGTGTCGGTCACGTTCCCCGTACAAATGAACAGTACCTGGGTGTCACACATAACAACAGTCACAGCCCCGTCCCAATCTAACGCAACTTGTCTCGGGTTTAACCGGATTTCCTCAAGCAACGCAACCATCAATAAAATGGGCACGGATTTGACATTTTTCCTTGTCCAGTGGGTGGGAAATTCGACATAGTGACCGGTCCCACGGTTTGATTTTTACACTCAGGTGATGGGAACATTTCACCAGATTTGGCCAAAATGTCATGCCCTACCCGGCGGATTTGGCATTTGTTTTAGAATTTTGGTCAGATTCATGCTGATTGCCCCCACCTCCCCTGCTCGGTGCATAACTATGAAGAAGTTACGTCTTGCCAGAGTGCTGGTCATAATAAAAGGTACTGTATTTACTCGATTAGATGCCGCCCTCCTATAAACGCCGCACTTGAAAGCCAAGATATTAATAAACGCCGCCATCGAATAAATGACGCACCCATGGTCAATACGGCGTTTATTTGAATAATATACAAGTTCTCAAAAAGCGAGTGAAACATCGATCTATAAACAACAACAACTCAATCTGCTTATGCCAGATAATTATTACACTTGAACTGAGGACTAAATAAAACCAAAAAACGAGAAATTTGTGATGTTCAAACACCGCCCTAGAATATACGCCGCACTCAAATCAGGAAAAAATTAATAAACGCCGCGGCATTCAATCAAATAAATACGGTATTAATTGCTGTAATAAACACATCAAAGCTCCTTGAAATTAAAAACCTTTCAATCACCTCGCAAAGCATTGCCCTTAACAGTGCTTTAAAAACACTGTCGGGCATTCAGTAATAAGCAGATAAATCTTTGCTGAGTATACACAGGTTAACAGAACCGCATGTATTGGAACAAATGATATACGAAGACTTCCGCCCGTTTCATGTTCTTGTACTATTCAAATTGCCAAAGGATTGCATAAAGTAGGCTAAAGGGGATTTTTCCTGTATTTTTTCTTTTTTGCTTGCACAGAGCCCCTTGTCGTCTTAAATAAAGTTAGTTTCCTATTTTCACACGAATAAAAAACAGAATCACTTACATATAACTGACGAGTTTTGCGAAAACTACCATTTTTTAGTTCAAAAGCTGGCACCATAATCATAAAGAACCTTGAAATGATTGTCCTTGTCTAAACGGGTACACACTTCATTCTCCATGACAAAGCAACTTTCCCCCCTGACCCTCTCAACACTAACAGATAGCAAAATAAGGGAATGGTGAAACGGAGGTTTGACCGAAAGAGGAAGGAAAGAAGCACGATAAAAGGGTAATACTGTACTTCAAGAGGTGGATACCTTGGACAGGTCCACCGGGACATCCAAGTAGTGGTCCAAGAAGCCGATGTTCTGTTCTGGATCCAACAGTTCCAGCAGAGCGGAGGCTGGGTCTCCCTGCACACCACGACCTATCTTGTCAACCTGTATGGGAGGGGAGGGTTAGTCCCTATCTTGTCAACCTGTAGGGGAGGGGAGGGTTAGCCAGATGTATGATCAATCTATCTTGTCAACCTGTAGGGGAGGGTTAGTCAGATGTTTGATCAACCTCTTTGGTCACCTGTAGGGGACGGAAGGGTTAGTCTAATGTATGATCAACCTGTTTGGTCAACTTGCAGGGAAAGGGTGGCTAGTCTGAAGGTATGGCCAGCCAATCTTGTCAACCTGCATTGGAGTGGATAGGTTGTCGGCTGCAATGTCAGCCTTTCTCATAGTTCAACCTAGTCAAATCTGAATGCATTTCTAAAGTTTTACATCTACCAATAGTACAACAAGTTCACAGTCTGTTGTCTATGAGATGTAAATTATAGGACACAAGCACCATGTTGTTCAAACAGTATAAGTATGTATTGTAACCTGGCTACTACTTTGAAATAATGGGCCTTGCATGAATATAAAAATGGTCCAGCCTGTTGTCAGTAAGTAAAGAGACACTAACAGTCTATTCTTACCTCGTCAATCAAAATCAAAGGGTTCTCAGTCTTTGTCTTTTTTAAGCACTGGATAATCTTCCCAGGCATGGCACCAATGTATGTTCGTCTGAGGAATAAAAAAACGAAGCACAATGTGACTTTCTTCCACCAAGGTAGAGAACTTGCTTCTTATGACCGAGAGGACTGCGCTTCAAGAGTATAACTTGAATTGTTATAGTAACAGACTGTCTGTGGCCTGAAACTGAAGTAACTGAGGAGATTCAAGAGCATGCCCTCCAAAATAAGAATGTCCTCAAAGGAAAGAACCTTATGATAGAATTACAGTACTCATACACCGCACTGCACTAACCTGTGTCCTTTTATTTCGGCAACATCAGTCATACCCCCGACACTGAAGCGGAAATACTGCACAGTAGACAAGAAACACGCTCAAAGTTAAGTGCGGCTCAGCCAGAAAACAATGTGGTCATGCTAAGATACTCAGAGAGTCCACAGGAGGTTCGCCTTACCCACAACTTGCTTATAATGCGCACGTTCAGTGTACTTTGCATGCATCATAATCTATATATGTTAAGACAGTTACGTGACCATGTGTTTAATGTGTAGACAAATTGCAGCCAGGGTGCAAGAGCATCGTCTATCGCACAGTCAAATGCTCAATCATGATATACATGCTTTCCCATAAGTATACAGGTAAACTATAAGAGACGGGCAAACAAAGATTATCATGGGATAAAGCACGTAAAGAAACGTCAACAAACAACCAGTTAAACATCCTATGACATTTGCTTAGAGTTGTTAAAAAAAATATTTCCAAAAATCTCAATCTAACTTTCCAATTCAATCTATACTATAACTGAACGCTTTAACATCATTTTTCTCTATGAAGAAAAATCCAACTCAAAAAATATTTTTTTGTCAAGTCTTGTAGCTTACTTCAAGGGCGGATCCAGAGGGGGTGGAACGGGGGACTAATCACCCCCCATTTTGAGCTAACACTTAAGAAAAATATAAGAAACAAGCTCCCAGCTTACATATTTTGGTGATCAGACAATGAATAGTCACCTCCCTCTTTAAAAAAAAAGTCGCCCCCCCCCCTTGAAAAATCCTGCACTTGTAGCAGCTCGCAAGACTTAGACCCCGTCAACACGTAGCCGAGTATTTTCGAAAACGGAGACTTTTGTCTCCGAATACGGCTATCGTCCACACGAAGCCGGCGTTTCGGGCACCGAAAACGGAGGTTTTCAAATACGCTCTCCAGCGTGGAAATTTTCGAAAACGGAGACTTATCATATTTGTGTGAACGGACGAATACGGAGATTTTCAACTACAATGACGTCATGCCTAGGTTGCAGGCTTTACAGATCAAATACGCTACGTGTGGAAGTAGTTTTTTTAAAACGGAGAAAAGAATCTCCGTTTTTGAAAATACCCGACTATGTGTAGACGGTCAAATACGATTCGAAAACGCTACGTGTGGACGCAGATATTTTAAATACGGAGAAAAAATCTCCGTTTTCGAAAATATCCGGCTACGTGTGGACGGGGCCATAAAATAAGGTGATGTCACATTCATAGTATTCACGCTGATTTCTGTCGCCTGTTGGATTAGCGTAAACGTTAGGTAAAGCTTTGTTGAACCCTGTCACTCCCATCGCACTTTAACAACACCTGTAGTTTCATTAGAGTATAAAGCAAGTTGATCAGTTGCTGTTAGAATACACAAATTGGTCATCCGCCCCATAATGTATGAGACAACTGAGAACTGCAAAATTCCCTCAAACTGTTTATAGAAAATGTATGGACCCAGGTAATGAGAATTAACATTGTTATTTAGCACTTTTGGGAGTGAATGATTTACAATCAGGGACAGTACAGCATGTGATTGTCGTTGATCTCTAAATAATCACCTCTCTATTGAGTGCCCTAGCAATGGATCTTGCTATACTTGTCTTGCCAACACCTGTACAAAGGACAAATAGTACAAGTTGTAACACATTGCGTAATAGTAAATTAACCGTCAATATACAAACGTTTTTTTCCTGTGGTGATACCGCAACTTCTCGGTATGATGAGTCATGCTACGAAAATGTCCTGAAACGTACATTTGCTGTGACTAATGGAAAACGAACACAGGTTCTTCTGGTGGCTGCCACATATTGTGTACTAAACAAAAGGATATTAAAACCTAAAAGCACACCCATGAGGAAGCTATTAGGAGTAAGTCACCGATGTGTGTGCGATGTTAGCTCACTTGATAGATCTCAGACTACTAGCTAGAAGGTCCCGGGTTCGATTCCCGGCTTGGCCATGGGGTTGAATATTTAGATGATCTTTTTTTCGACGCACCATCCGTGGACAGGGACGTAAAGCCGTTGGTCCCCCAGGTGGATGAAGAGCCACTCTGTGGAAATGCCGTCTGGGTAGTACCATTATTATTATTATTATTATTATTATTATTATTGTTGTTGTTGTTGTTGTTGTTGTTATTGTTATTATTACTATTAATTTTATTATTATTATTATTATTATAAGTCGTATGTACATTAGTCGTGTCTGTGACAGACTACAACACGGGATTACACTTTTTTTCACAAAGTGTGTGGGTTCCACTGTAAATTGTTCTTGTGCAAGGAAGGTCAGAGAAAAGGACAACTCTCGACAACGCTGGAAACTTGAACCAAGTTGTTGAAGTATTGGCTTCCTAGCAGAGATCTACTGTAACAAACTGATTGAATCCTGCTCACAGAAACAGAAACACAAGTTTCTGGCTAGCTGGCATTTCTGTATTCGAACTTTGTTGATGAACGGCAAAAAAACGTGGTACATGTAATGATGACATTAAATTAGAAGCAATAGTATTGTAGAAGACTCAAACAGTGACATGGATGTATTGATTGACAAGTCTGGGGTTTTTAAATCACTGAAAGGCGCTCAGGGCCACAGTTTCTCATTCCCTAGCTCCTGTCTTAAATTGGCCCGTTTGGGGAAAAAATATATTAACATACCGTTTTATTCATTATTTGTCCTACGATTCGAACTTTTCAACATCAGTATTTCCAAAAATGACAATAAAAACGACGATGAAATGAAAATGAACAAATAAAAACTTAAGAATGAAGTCTTCTTTAGAAAATATGTCATTGTATTATTTTGATAATGACTGTTTGAGAAGTAAATGACGATAGTGGTTCCAGTAAGTCAGTCGGTGACTGGTCCTTACCCCGGTGACAGAGACACAATAGAACAATGCACCGTATTCCCTCCTCTCCTGACATTTTGTCAAAAATGCGTAAACCAAAGAGATTTAGTTTTAAAAAATTATGGACGGTAAAAGTTGATAAAGTTTATTCCTACCTGGTGGTCCAGTGAAACAAAGAATCTTGCCTTGTACCGAGCCGTTCAATTGACTCACAGCAATGAATTCCTAGTAGAAAGAAAGGGTCAATTTCTGAATAAGGCAAGCAGAAGGAGGAAGGTTTGACATGCACTGAAACATGCCAACAGGTGCCTGGATGATTTTTGTAAACTGGTTTCCGCAATAACGAAAAGACATGTAGCAAGCGATTTCTTCTTATATAATACTTTTAAAGTACACCTTGCACACCAACCTACAGCAGGAGGAATCCCACAGTGGTGGCACAGCGGTTGAGGTATACACTACTATCACACTGCTGTCCACACTAATGTCACTGCGGTGATAACTGCTACTAGTGTGACATCGGTGGTAGTGACAGTACTTATCGTGACAGCGGTGTACTTAATTGTGCTGTAACAGTAATGGCCTAGATAGCACTGTGACAGCGATGGAAGCAACATTGGTGTGTCAGCGATGTATAAACTGACAACGCTGTGACATTTCTGTGCGTTCTACAGTAAAAGACCGCGTGTAAGAACCTAGTGAATTAAAAACCTAGAGCCTCTCACTGTGACTTTTAATACCTCAAAATATAAGAACCTATTCAGGCAGGCAAGTAGAACAGGTTCTTAATTATATGAAAGTAAAAATGAGTTGTGACAAACTGAATGTTGAAGCATAACAAGAAAATCATTTTAAAATCTTTAAAAAGCTTCAAAGTAGGCAGTTCATTAACTAGAACTGTCACGATATAATTGTTATGAACACTGGGATTGAAATATTAAAGAGATGCAGGAATTGGTTTGGTAAGTCATTTAGTACTGTAGTATTCATTGATAATATAGCAGTCACAGTGCCACAACGATGCTTGTCGTTGATATTTTGTTTAACAACAATAAAATCTATCTAAAAAAAATTTTAAAAACTTTCTAAAAACCTAATTAGCCTTAATTATTAGTTAACAACCAAAAATACAAGAACCTGTTCCGCCTGACCTTGAAAAATCTATAGGTTCTTACCGAAACGGGTTTTTACTGTAGTGTGGCAGTAGTGACAACTGACAGCGCTGTGACAGCGATGTTCACATTACTGTAACAGTGATGTGCACATCTGTGAAAGTAGTGACAACTGAGAGCGCTGTCTCAGCGCTGTCTCAACTGACGTTGCTATCTCTGTGACTGTCACGCTAATGTGCACATCGTTATCTCGGCACTGCCACTACCACTGCAGTGTCCCAGCGCTGTCACTGTCAGTGCTGTAAAATTTCATGTACTATCAGCACTGTCACAACGCTGTGTTCTTTTTCGCTGCCACAGCGCTGTGCTCGTTTTCGCTGTCAGAGTGCTGTGCTCGTTTTCGCTGTCACAGCGTTGTGCACATCGGTGTCTAACCGCTGTGGAATTTCTCCTGTGTATAACTGAGAATGCTGAAAGAGTTGACAACCAGTAAAGTTACATGCAACCGGAAGAAACACTGGTTGCAACGTACGCCGGAGTGCTGATCTTACCAGTATTCTGTCCTTGATGTCCTGCAGCCCGTAATGGTCTTCATCCAGCACTTCGCGTGCTCTTTTGATGTTAAAGTTTTCTTCACTGTGCCGTCCCCACGGAATACTCGTCAACCAGTCAAGGTAGTTTCTTGTCACACTACAAACCGAAAGGTGTTCAAGAACTGGAACTTTAGTTGACTGTAGATAGATACCTTCATTTAACAAAGGGTAACTCTTCATTAAATTACATACGTTCCTAAAAAATCTTACGGGTTTCACGTGTACATTGCAAAAGCATATTCAGCGATAGCCACCACAACATTCTAAGCAAAGAAACTCGTTTTTCTTGTCGCCGTGAGAGACCTCTGCTAGCAGGGAACTGTAAACTACATGTAGTAATAGAGATAACAAACTTTACGATGGTTTAAAATAAACAACTGATAAAAAAAAACAACGAAAATTTTACCACAGTTTTCTTTTCTAAGCATACTGATATTTGCCTGGAATTATCACTAAGATTGTCAGAAAAAAAAGCTATTTCTTAGCTTACATTGTGTACAACACAGTCAACAGAAGTGTTGTCACGAGCCAGGGAAAGGAGTTATTGAAGTTTAGATGAATTAACAGCGATTTCAGGAACTAAATCCCAAAATGCACGAGGTTCATGCTCAGCCCCACTCCATTCCAGTTCCACTTTCAAAGCTGTCTGTGACTGAGAAAGTGATTGATGATTTTTGAGATAAATCTCCAACAGAAAATATCGCATCTTAAAGTGTGTAGAGCTTTTCTTGGGCCTGACAAAAAAGTATCTGATCTAACACTACATGCCGAGCTGAAATCAAATGGGTAGATGCCCAAGCACTACAATTCCTAACGGGCTTTTGTATGTGCAAATTCATTAATCGATTGTGTGATGTGAATAACAGAACACGTGCAAAACAAGCATTTCTAATAATTTCTTTTTTAATCAAAATCGCTATGGCAGAGAGGATATAATTGTCTTCATTCATTTGTCTCTAAAACCAAAACTTTCTGTGGAATGCCAGAAAATTAAAGTTCGTATCTTGCTTCTGTCAGTACGTTTGACAGTATGAAGGCAATTTTTAACACTTCAGCTACTGTAAACTAGAACTGTATACGTTTAGAGATATATAAAAAATACTTATGTAATGGAGAACAACCCATATCCATGGAAGGTATTGCACCCCATACTTTGGCACATGAATTGCACTTTTTGTTCTTTATGCATGCACTGATAAAGTACCAGTGAATAAAATTCATTTCATTTGAGAATGTAGATAATATCTTTCACACTGAATATTGCACACATAGACGCAATCCTTTACTCCAGCACTATGTCTTCTAAATAAACTGCAAAAACATTTTAAAGCTTGAAAAGCCACTGGTTTCCCATGATATTGCCATGTTCGTTCATGACTGCTTCAAGTTGCGATTCCTCAAGTTGAATCATAGTATGCTTGTGTACTATTGCCTCTTTCTAGAATGTAAACATACTCTGCAAACAAGTGATAGCTTTGACTGTATTATCTTAATAATAATGCCAGTAAAGCCCGCATGCCTGTCTACTTGTTTGCCCTGCAGCCACTGGCTGTGAAAAATGTTTTACTATTGATTGTTGGTTTCAAAAACTCTAATTACTTGTCTAAACATTCAGTTGTAAATCCCGAAGCTGTCTAGTGCAAAAATGCAAACTACCAGCGAATACAAATATGAATATGTTACCTCTTGAACGTACAATTTGATGCTTAGAAAAACACGTTACTCTCTCAATATATCTTCATTCATAGCTTTTTTTATCTTCGGGGGTGGAAGCGGAATCTTTTCAGTATGATAATTCGTGATTCCCAGATATTTTTCGACCAATGATTCATGA
>JAOEJI010293777.1:0-11662 GCA_025448255.1 Umimayanthus chanpuru | reverse complement strand
CCCCCCTCTTCGTCATTCATTTTTGCCAAAGGGAAGTATCAAGAGTTGGACATAATTCAACTCAAGATAGAGGATATGATGTCAAAGCTTTGTTGTTGGTCAGGATGTTCATACTGGTATAAAATAACAAGCAATTAGGTCTTCACAAGTATGTTGAATTCTTTGTCCTCATTTTCAGTGACAGAATTTGCCAAGTTGACTGGAGACTTTCGTAGTTTATCAGCTGTTGATGTTAAAGTTATGGCATTGACCTATCACCTGGAGAAAGAACACTGTGGCATAGAAAATATCAGAACACGGCCTACAAGACAGGTCAGAGCTGATAAGTATCATTCTGCCTTTCAAGGGGCAACAACAATTATTGCCAAGTTGTCTATAATTTCATGTTACTGCCTACCTGTGCAGTGAAATAACTACACTGTACTTTGGCATTAGTTTGCAAACTTGTGAAGTGCACATTTGTATAGACTTAAGAACTCATATGTATGATCATGATAGATGAAATAGCCATTTCTCCCTTCCTGATATAGTATTGTGATTGTCAAGAATTGGAATACCATATTAAACTATAGCTTCCATTTCTCCCTTCCCATACATGCAGGTTGAGTTTGACAAAGAAGTGCAGGGAAGAAAGATGCCAGGGTTCTATGTAGAGTACGAGTCAAAACAACAGGTTAGTGAGGTTGTACTGACTGTTGAATTAAAAAATATATTGTGAAGGATGTCCACTTGCAGTGTATGGCAGAAACTTCTTTTTAAAGGTAATGGTGCATTGAATACATGCTGCAGGAGTGGAAATAACCTGTATCATGGGTTAGAAATCTCTTTTTCTGCAAGCTTTGATTGCAGTGGCTAGGTCATGTGCATCAAATGCAGGATGGTTGCACTCCAAAGGACATCATATTTATGGAGAGCTAGCCACAGGACACCATTCAAAGGTGTCTGTAAGCCTGACTGAAACTCGCTGGAATTGATCCAGATGGTGGGGAATATAGTGGCAGACAGCCGCAGTGGATGTAACAATACTGTCCAACAAGGAATTGAAAAGAGCAAGAACAAATGAAACCAACAACTTGATGAGAGAAGACAACACAGGAAGAAGAGACAATAAACTCAGATCTCCAATCTGCACTTTGGACAACTTGTATGGAAAAGACTGCCATGCAAGGATCGGATTGTTTAGTGATGTCAACAGGACTAACTTCTTCCAAAGATTTACCGAAATGCTGCCATTGTCTCCCAAGATACTTGTAGACGGATGCTTACATGTACTACAGATGAATGGGGGGGATAAGGGGGCTATGAAGTACTTAACACATATTTTATATTATATACTATTTCCTTTTTTCAGACATCTTACACGAATTACGTTTTAAAAATGCAAAACTAGAGAGGACAAAACCGAGTGAACCCCTAACGTAGATATCCTCCCCATCTAGACTCATCCCGTCCCTCCAACTAACCCTTCATAAAAAATATGCCCAAAATTAATCTGTCTGCCATCAGCCCAATCCCTTTTACACCAAGGTTTAACATTTATAAAGTATTTACTTAGAAAAACATGAAAACATGATTTATCTAATAATTTATTTCAAGCAATGTGCATTTTGTTTGCTAGTGCACGACAGACTACAGCATGGAAGAGTTTCAACAGGAGCCTGGTACAGATGAATCCCCCAGCATGTCGGAAGAGGCAGGCTCTAGCCAGTTGAGTGCACCGAAGGATGTCAATGAGATTGGAGAAGACTTTGTGGGGGATCATAGTGAGAGAAGTCTTGACGAAGAGATGGAGGAAATTATGGATCTTAAGGGCTGCTCGTTATCAGAGACTACATCATCTTCTGTATTTCAACAGTTCACCGAACCTTCAAGCACAAATGTTGCAGCAAATGAATTGAGCAGCAGTGCTGCAGCAACTGAGCCAAGCAGTATGGCTGTGGCCAGTGAGTTGAACAGTACTGCCGCAGCCAATGAGTTGCAATCGATGGAGATAGCAGGCGATGCTAATGATGAGGCTGAACAGAATAATAATTCGGAAAATGATGAAGGGTTTGTTGAGGAGGAGGTATTTGACGGTGATGATGATTTCCGTGAAGATGATGACGATGATGAAGGTTGGATAACCCCCGGTAATATCAGCAAGATCAAGGCGGAGCTCCAGCAGGATGGATCATCACTTGCACCAGCTGATGTAACTGTTGGTTGTATGACAACAGATTTTGCTATTCAGGTGTGTGAACTGTGAAGAAGAACAACAACAACAATCTTTATTTGACCCCATGCTCTACATATTACAAACTGAAATTAAATAATATAAACTGAAATTAAGTAGGGTACAGGGCATCCAAGAAAACCAGAAGTTGGACATCCTGTGTCTACTCAGTAAGATATAGTATATTTAAATTATTATAATGGAACAGTAGGACACACACACATTCAGAATGAACTTGGCATATAGAAGAGAAATAATTAGTATCGGTCTATAAAGAGATTCTTACAGTAGTTTTTTTGAATACTGAAAAGGTTCCAAAACCTTGCAATTTTTGTGGCAGCATGGGAAAAGCCCTTGGATCAAAGGTGGTTGGGTGTGCCATCCTAATAAACCATTTACTGCTACAGTGTAATATTTTTGAGTTGATCTGATTTATTGTTTCGACCATGAAAGAAAACTAGGGACTACAGTAGGTACTCGAAAAATGAGCTAACTACTCTGATAAGTTTTTGATCTGTGATCACCACTTGACCAGTACAAAGCATGGCATGTATAAAATTTGCTGTCAATTCTCATAGACAATAAGTAGTATGTACCCTGCAAGGAGAGTTAGACGTTTTACATACATTGATTTTACACTCGGATCTTTAGTGGCAGCATTATTTTATGTTTCAATCTGTATTTTGATTGATTTTTCTATTACAGGTTGCGCTACTTATGTTCATTGTTGGCCAGTTTTCGCCTGTTAGTAGGGACCTTACGCAAGTAGTAAGACGGGAACGTCGATGAGAACGTAGCCTCCTTTCCATCGTCTTCCTCGGTAAATAGAATTTGAAAAGCTCACTTTTGTGGTTTTCAGACAAGGTGAACAACAAAGTATAAATCATTTCAATCTTCGAGTGGCTTCAAAATTAAAGTTTCTAATTTTTCATGTTCACACAGCTTCGCGCAAAGCGAAATAGAAACGAATGAGTTATACAAACAAGGAAAAGAAAAGTGGGAAGTTAAAATTTCAGCAGCCGTCTTTGTTGCATGACGTTCCCATCGTAGTTGCGTAAAGTCCCAAATATCAAAGCCTGTTTGACTGGTCAAAACTAAAAATTGTAAACCTTAAACTCGAATAGAAACTCCTTAAAATTATCTTTTTTTCCATGCGGATTCATCACAGAATGTCTTGATACAAATGGGTCTACACGTGGTCTCCATTGATGGAATGTTGATTAAGGAAGCCAAAAGCTATGTCCTCAAGTGCTATGGCTGCTTCAAGTAAGTGTTACACTGCAAAATGTAAGAACTTTTGACGCAAAATGTACCTCAACCGAAGTGTTTCACTTAAAGAGTTGTTACATTTTGCAGTTACATTTAACATCAAAACATTGTTACATTTGAGTCAAAAAGTTGTTACATTTCGCGTTAAATTTGTTACATTTCGGGTTGATGGTACATTTTGGGTCAAAATTAGTTGCATTTCAGGTTGATATCATATTTTGCATCAACAGTTGCATTTTGCGGCATAACAATAAGTACACGATCATGACTAAAAGTCGTGGAATTTGAAAATGCATTTTCCAGGCCTGGAAAAGGTATGGATTTTAGGAAAAGTGCCCGAGGTCGTGGAAAAGTCAAGGAATTTCAATTTTTTGGTTGAAATGTTTCGTGCTGTTTGAAAACTGGAAACATTCTCCTTGTCATCGAGCAAAAATATGCCCCAAAAAGTCTGGGTTTTCAGCATTTTTGAATTGACATGGAAAATTTGGTCACGGAAAAGTCGTGGAAAAGCCATTAAATTTTGTTGCCCAATTTCTGTGTGAACCCCAAAGTAGTTCTATTAGGATCGTACAACTGCTCTGCTCACTGGCTACCTTGTATCTGTAACCCGTATCAGGTTTCACTCAACGCTTATTACACTTACAAGACATCAATTTCCAATATACATGAAGCGAAATGAGTCGACTTCAAGCAAAGATGGCCTGTCTCAGCCAACGTCAAGTCGTACAGTAATGCCAACTAACCAAGATTCAGATCATGAAGAACTATTACAATAATAATATCAGGGTTGGTTGAAAAGGGAAAAACAGATTTGAGCCACCTTAGTTATGTCTGAACTCGCGTTGTTTGGGACTCGTACTGTCTCGCAGCCAACAGAAGTGACTCGAAAACTATAATCAGAAGAATTCAATTGCAGATCTCACATGCAGATGGAAAATTCAAAGACTTTAAGTAACAGTCCTTTTAAAAACTCGGCAATCTTCTATTATTCCGCGGCATTTCACTTTTCACACATTAGAATGTTTAGATTTTCATACTGAAAATACATTGATCAACCTCTACACAACATGTTTTTGAAACAAAATGTAATAAAACTTTATTACAAAGCGACATTTCTTTGGTGCTACAAGATTTCATTCAATTGTGAGGCTACAAAATAATAGCCAAGAGAGGCTTCGAATTTTCAATGTTTAACATATGGAATTTTTGTTGTGCAGCTCATCAAATCTCGGTTTTAACTAAAACACAATGAACTAGTGAACTAGAGTCAAATAAATGTAGTAGCTGATGAAGTTATCTATAGTAGATTTTCGTGTGTTAGCGAATGAGCTAAATGGTTTAAACAATATCGTAATCAGCACCTTTTTGCATTTCTTGCCGTTGGCCTGTCTAGTTCTTAGGCCTTGTCCACACGTAGCCGGGTATTTTCGAAAACGGAGATTTTTTCCTCCGTATTTAAAAAAAATATGCGTCTACACGTAGCGTTTTTGAATCGTGTTTGACCGTCCACACGTAGCCGAATATTTTCGAAAACGGAGGGTTTTTTCACCGTATTTAAAAGAATCTGCGTCCACACGTAGCGTTTTCGAATCGTATGTGCGGAAGAGCGATCCTTGAACCTAGGCATTACGTCATCGTATTTGAAAACTTCCGTTTTCGCCCATCCACACGAATACGATGAATCTCCGTTTTCAAAAATCTCCACCCTGGAGAGCGTATTTGAAAACCTCCGTTTTCGGTGTCCGCAAACGCCGGTTACGTGTGGACGGTAGCCGTATTCGGAGAAAAAAGGCTCCGTTTTCGAAAATACCCGGCTACGTGTGGACGGGGTTTTTACTTAAACCATTACTTTAAAATTAAAACTTCAACTGTCAGCTACTAGCTCTCGGTGTTTGTGAAATAGCAAGAGTGTATTTAGTGGGTTACCCTTTAGAAATGGAAAGGGGTTGGGGAAAAAATTCGTGCAAGGCAAATATATTTGAAACAAGCATTCCTCCACGGGCTATTAAAATACCAAGAAAAAGGCCCTGCACACCAGACGGAGTGAGGGAAAATATTATGCAAGCAAAAGATCCCCCGTCCCCCCCATCACTTTCTTATCGGTCAGTCCCTTAGAAAAAAATTCTTAAGCGTAATTCTTGCTTGTTTTTCAGAGTCTCGACGAGGTTGGACCGTCGGTTTTGCCCTGCGTGTGGTAACAAGACGCTAGTTAAGGTGGCGATAAGCGTGGATTCCGACGGAGTCACACATTACCACATGCCAACAAGGAAGAGACCCTTCAATGTTAGGGGCAAAAGGGTATGTACATGTGCCTCAGTTCATTCAATTTATTTATTTATATACCAGTACAGCCTACCCATCGAGACCAAAGATTTATGGCTGCCCTTTACAGGGGAGGAGGTGACAGTCCACAACACCGGCATAAGTGTGTGTGTGTGTTCTTTTAAGTCCCACGATAGAATGTCGAGAGACTAGTCCAACGGCTTAACGTCCCTGTCCACGGACGGTGTGGCGAAAGAAGGTCGCCCGAAGTTCAACCCTCGACCAGGCCGGAGATTGAACCCGGGACCTTCTAATTGGTAAAAAGAGATCTTACCAACTGTGCCAACCTCGCACACACATTGGCGCTCTTGGAGACAATAGGGGGCTTAAGCAACAAGGACGCGAACGATACAAAAAATTAGACTAAAATACCGAATGCAATAACCTCGCGTGGATGCAACAAGCTGTTAACTTTTGCATTGTCGTCTTTAGAAAATAGAACGACAAAACGTCAGTTTGGGAGTTTTGTAGAGAACGTCAGCAACAGAATGTAATCATTTAATTCTTGCGGTTTCAAAAATAAAACTTTTAAATTTTCACATTCGCACACGTGTATCTCCATGCAAAATAGAAAAGAAGCGAATGAGTTATATAAACAAGAAAATGGGAAGTGCGAATTTCAGAAGCCGTCTTCCCTGACATTCGCGATTTACTTGATTTTAAAAGCTCTCTAGTAAAACGGAAGATGCAGTAAGAATTCTATAGTTTACATTAAATCGAAATCTGAACAGAGCTGTTGCAAAGTTACCAGGGTTCAAAATAGCTGCCGGCACTTTTAGGACTTTTAGGGCATTGCCGGCGATTTTTGTTTCTGTAATATAGCATTGACGAAATTGTTTTCACTAAGTCAAGAAAATCAGTTGTGCTTGGAAGATGAAATTATTTCGCTTGTGGATGGCAACTTGTTTGCATCTGTCGGCGAGCTGAGGTTGAGTCTAGTTTACAGAACATGCTTCCAAAAAGGTCATGCGCTTTTATATACTAAATAAACATGCCGTAGACCGTACGTTCTAATTGGCTAAAACACACCCGCGCAGTATAAATGCTGTACTTGACTTCAATGCTTGAAAAACAACCGGCAAAAAATTTGGGTTACAAAAAAACAGCCTACAAAAGTTAGGCATATTTTCTGAACGCTATTTTGAACTCTGTAAGTTGGAAATGTTAGTCTGAAAAGTCTGGATAGAGTCTGGAAATTGAATTTAAAGATGGTTTTCCAAACCTTAAAATGTATGGAAAATCATGTCACTCTCCAAATTTCTTGATATAGCTCAAAGCACGCTGTAAAAATTGTACGTGTGAGGTAAATGTATAAAAATTTCTCCTCGTTGTTGTCTCATTTGTTGTTGCGTTCTCGTTCCAGTTTCCACTCCCCCATCCAAAAGGCGGTCGCCATGACGATGGACCAATCCTGTGCGAGGACCAACCAAGAAGCCAGCGGCGGCTACCGCGCAAGCGCGACAAGGTTGACGTGTTCGACCCTAACTACACGGCCCGGGCCTCTCCCTTTGCCACCAACGACGTGACAAGTCGGGCTTCGCAGCTGGGATTTCACATGAAGGACAGTTATCAGTCCAGAAGAAATCCAAACGAGGTTCGGAAGAAATCAGGAAGGAGAAAAAAGTGATGCTTGGTGATTAAAGACATTAGAGTAAATTTAATTAACAGAATTGAAATTTAGGTCGCTTTCCACTTGTCCGGTCTGGCCGGCCGAAGAGAACTGGTTCTGGTCAGTTTAAATGGAGAGGTCCAAGGCGCGCGCGAACATTTTTCCCGCCACAACTCCCCAAATTCCCGCGCTTTGGCCGACCGGAGCGGGAGAACTGAGCTGCTCTGACCCATAAGCAGGGTCATTCTGGCCAGAACCAGTTCTGAGAACTCCTGCGTTTCATTTACGAACTGACCGGTCGGATCGACTAGACCGGACAAATTGAAAGCGACGTAAGTTCTACTGCTTGTTATCCTTCGCAAGCTGCCTTTGGAAACTCCACAGATGTTAAAAATGTGAAGAGAAAAAGACTTGATATGGATTATCATAGCACCAGTTGTAAATATGAGGGATGCTTTTTCTCCTGCATACAAAGACTTCTTGTTTTCATACAAGCTGATGGTTTGAACGCTTATCAGTGTTTATCTCTGGAGAGGTGTGCATACAAGAGGCGGAGATTTGATCCAAAATCTTAAAATGTCAAATGCCCAAAGACGGTTTATTTTCGGCAGTGTTGGTTATACTTAGATTGTTAATAAAGTATTATTGGTAACACAGCAAACTTTATTGACAGAGCTTGTCTATTTTTGTGCGTTCGAGTTGAGGGAAAGGGGAGGGGGCGGTAGTTTTTTTTAGTATTGATATCATTTTCAAACTCCCTAGCTACAGATATAAACCTGGTTAGAGCTCACTCGCTTTCGAACAACCGAGCCCATACTGCTATCAGCAGTCGGGATCATAATCATTTTTTATACATTACTTAAGTTATACCTACTGTTGCGAGATTTGAGTGTGTAGATTGTTTTAAGACCCCAGATATTAAGAATGTTACGAGACTAGACCAATAGTTTAATGTCTTCCCAAGGAAGTAATCGAGTCGCGGTCTACATCCTTCTTCGAGGGATAAACATTGACAGGGCCTCATAGCCTAAAAGACTTTCCTCCCCCCACCTCCCTCCTATCCTCCCCCTCTTCTTTACTCTCTCGTCGGTTACCTTCTCGCGCAGACAATCCAGTTCGCCAATGTCTGTTTGTTACCATTTTAGCCTCGCCATGGTAAGAGAATACATCGTGTCGTATTGCAGATCCGGCTGGGAGTGTGAGTTGATTTCACAAATTGGCTCTTGTACGCTGGGTGGTAGACGCGCAATAATTTCGTCTTAAACACGCAACCGTCGTCCATTACGTTTCACTCATTTTCGCAGCCAAGCCACGGTAATATTTAACGAAATTTCCAGTAAGGTTTAGATTTACATTTAAAATATTCGTCGTCTGCTTCTTGGAGCGGTGGTCAACCCGCCTCTGCCTAGTGCCTTTGTTAAAACAAAGCGCGTCTATTTGGAACCAGATTATCAGATAATGGTCGAAGTTCTCCTTTTTTTTACCCAGTTCAGTGCTTCCCACTAACATGAAAGTGTTGTTTATGAAAATTCAAAAGTAATCACTAAAAAATATTTCTATCTTAGCTATTTATATTTATGAATTATGTAAGTGATTCACCGTACGAGATGCTTCATGAACCGATCAGATACCATACTTAATAGAGCCAACTGGTTATGACATTGTACAACATTCTTTGTTACATGTTATTGTTTCACATCATTTTTGTTCGTTTGACCTTGACCGTGCACAAAACACAAAAGGTATTGAAATACATATGAACAACCAACCAGTAGAAACATTTGGGTGGGCACGTAAAACAAAACAATGTGCACGGTCACGGTTTGTTCAATATAACAACAACAGCAATTTATTAAACCTTGACTTTTTACAAGATATCGGTTACAATAAATATAATGACAATCGATTAAAGTTAAAAAAAAATAATATGATATCATAAACATAAGTACATAAGAGTAATATAAAACCAAGCAGTTTTGTAGACTACTTTTGAAGTTTTGTTACGTTTTACAACCAGTTCGTGCTATCGACTATGCAGACACCAAGTATTTCATCCTCTGAAATTCAAGAAACGTATTCAGGAGGTATTTTATATATTTTATTGGATGTTTTCTCAATCACTACATTTATAATAGGACGGGACAAGAATTACCTTTCAAGATGAAAGAGCGAAGCAGTTTTGCCGTACAATATTGTACATAACTATAAACATTGTCAAAGATCATAAATAAAATTGTTCCTTTCATGCACTTTGAAGGTGTTATATTGCTGTCAGCGCAAGTTCTGCTCAGTTGATATAAGCTTTCATTGCAGTACTAGTAAATACATACAAAAAAAAATTGGTATAAAACGAAAAATATCAATTTGAAATGGGGTTACATGTATTGTACCAAGAAAATTTATTGGTTTTTAATTCAGATACCATAAGGGTTTGGGGCTGAAGAGAAAACATTTTTCCTAATCGAAAATATTTGACCCAACCTGGTTTGAGGTTTTCTCAGTATCAAAAAAAAACTTTCCATATCTAAAACTGGCCAAATTTTTGCAACTCGACTAATTTCAGCCCCCTGGAATGCGGGTTCTAAGGCCTGGATTTATCATTTGTATAATGCAGGCTTTTCAATGTTTGACACTTGTACATAACAACGAAACGTGAAAAAAACCCGGGTTTTCACCTGCTTTTTACGGAACACAAAGATGTGCTTCATATGCTGCAATATAACATTTTCGGCCAAAAACACGACATCGACATATGATGTACTCATAGATTCTCCTAGATTGTATTCATACTTTCCTTTTAAACAGATAAATGTTGACAAACTGGCTAGGAGTGAAGGAGAAAGCCAAAGCCAAGAAATGTTAACGTTAAAGTGAAGAGGGTTGGGAGGGGGTTATTCTCTCTACTCAATCTTTTTGTAATTCTTTTTCATTCCTCATTTCATTTCTTTTCTCACCTCTTTCTAAACCTGTCCTGTATTGCAGATGCATTGCAGTGTTTTAAGTCTTTAAGAATTGTTGCTGCCGATATCCAGCCGTTTTAAAATCCTGAAGGGGGTTGGGTGCGGGGTACACGCCCATATTTCGGTTAGGGGTGTGCGCCCAAGCCTTAAAATTCAGATTCGAACATCCATTTTTCTATACACCATTTCACACCAAACTTAAGAAATTGATACCACCATTTCAGACCAGACAGACTAATCAGACAAAATGTATGACCACTTCAGACGAAATCAGCCTGAAAACCATACCCTAAAGGGTGATGCGTTACACGCGTACCTAATATATGGCTGTATGGTCATTTGAAATGAGGACTCCTCCCTCTCCCCCGGGTTTAAATTGCTGCATTTCAGACTCGTAATGGTTGGAGACGTTAAAGTAAACATTAATTGAGCAAAGAATTGGTTCTTATAAAACACTTATAAAAGTAAAAGTAAAACCAAATAAAACTGTCCAAATTAAAATATTTGCTTTCGTGAAAGTATTGTAGCTGGAAGCGGAATTCCCAGCAGTTATCGACAAACTCAACCGGTCAGACTCTTGTTTCGTGAGGATGAAACTCGCGTCAGCCTCCCCAGTCGTCTTGCTCAACCGTTGGCCAAGCTTTTTGCCAGTAATCTTCCTCTTATCTTTCCTCACCAACGTAAAGTTTAACGAAATACTACTTCCCTCTGGGATGACGACGGTTTTTCGCGAGTTTTTATAGTGTCGTTTGGCCGCGCGGATTGTGTATGTGCCTGGGACGAGTAGTCGCCAATAGTCGCCGCTTTCATGGGTCCTTATGAGCTTGGTGCGACTATCGACGATGATTTTGGCACCTTCGATGGGGTTGCCCTCATTGTCCAGTACAAACCCGTGCACCCCCAGATTATGGACTAAGTTCGCGTACTTCAGGAGGGCCTGTCGGTTAGCGTGCCAGTAGCTCTGTAGATAAGCAGCTGGAGGGTATTTGCAACATCCCACTTCCAGTGTGATTTCGAAACAGTTGCTATGGAGATAGACCAGAACGCACTGTCAGTGGTTGTCTCATAGACTCACTGAAGAAAAAATGGTTATGACAAGATTGTAATAGCGTTTGGTTTTGCAACACAAAGTGTTGTGATCAGGAGAGTTCTAATATGCACTAATCACATAAATAATTAAAATAGTACCTACAAACAAGAAAAAAGTAACATTCCCACATGAATGACTCCATCCCTAAACCTAGTCTCGGTATCCAACCGCTATTAGGGGATGAGCTCGCGTTCTTGGGG
>JAOEJI010293444.1:0-11669 GCA_025448255.1 Umimayanthus chanpuru | reverse complement strand
GGGGGTTCCGGGGGTTCCGGGGGGTTCCGGGTGGGTTCCGGGTTTTACAGACACCCAATGTTTCGTTTCCTCTCACATTGTTGGCATTCGATTCCACGGATTTTTGTGATTAAGAAGACTGTCCAATTTATTATAATTGTTACTATGAACCAAATTTAATAATGTGAACTAGTGCGAACAAGAACAAGAACTAATAAGTTGAATGATGTGCAAAATCATCGGCTATATCAACGCAATTTACTAATTTTAAACAATTAAAAACGCTAGTTTGTCTTAGTTTTGAAGTGTTTTTTGTAGAACAAGGAACTTTTGGCTTCAAGTTTTAACATTTTTTATTAACCGAAATTAGAAATCACATTTATTGGGATGGAAAACAAATCTTTAAAATTTGTTTGCTTGAAAATATATAGTTTAGGTAATATCTTTTGACGTTTTGGAAGCAGTCATTTGGGAATTAGGCAATTTTATTAGCAAGTGCTTGGCAGTCTAGAGCTAGGGCAACACTTTAGCATCATACGAGCACAAACAGGATAGGCCCAGTACTGAATGTGAATGGGTCTTTCAATCTCGACTGGAGAAACTTCAAAAACAAAATATACCAAAACTCGTTACACTAGTTAGAGATTTCTAGAAAACAATGCTTTTCTATCCTCAACTCTACCATATCCCAACATCCACTTTTGTCATCCCCTCGCTTTTTCAACGAAATTTATCGCCAACTCAAATTATATTTGATGCACAATTTTTTATATGATTGCTAATTTGCAATTTTCATCGTGTATTTCAAATTGTGTTAACGAAGTAGTACAACTTTTTCTCAAATGATTTATTTTCAGATTCTATTTCATGTTCGCATGTCATTATGCGAGAAACACGTACAAAATGATATCTCATTAGAGATTTAGAACAGTTTTTCTGATTATGCACAGTGGCAGGTGTTTCAGGGAAATCACTGTACATTCCTTCTTGATGTTTGGTTTCTTCTCATCCAAATTAACGATCCGAACTAGTTCGATTAGTTTAGGTAATCGAACCTTTACGAGTTCAATATGGAATTAAAGAGAATCAAAATTGTGTGAGCCCGTCTTTGACGTGACTTTATTGTCGCTGCTTTGTGTTTGATCTCGGCACTGGACACTGAACTTTTTCTTTATTTGATATATGAAGAAGTTTTAAGAAACAAACAAGCTTTTTAACTATACACATGTAGCTTTCCAGATTAAAATTGTTCTTTGTGAAGATGGTTTTTTTGTTGTGATATAATATATCCTGCTCCCCAAAAACATCGTTTACTTTAAAATAATGCACAAACACCCATGATGGCGTTTGGCTTCTTTTATCGACTACATAGAAACTCACCTTATAAACGGCACTGCTATTAAACTAAAATGTCCATACCGTTTTACACATGGTCCTGTCTCCTAAAACTATATTCCTTCGTGACAGAGAAGATCTTTCTTTAAAATCAACTTAGCATGCTACTTTGAGTTTACCAAAATACACTTTTTTATGCACTCTCAACGAGTGAGTATTTGCGGACAACGGCAGTGTTTGAACATGAAAAGCTATCATCACGCTTGATATCAGGCTTTAAAAATGTACTTCCTGAGAGATATGACTGCATAAAACTCCTTAAAATTCGTGTCTTGTTTGAACTACGGTTTTCACGTTAGTGTCTAGAAAACTAATGTTTTAAAATACGTATGATTCTAAAGACAAAACAAACGTTGCACATGAGCACACAGCTAGCAGTGAAGAACTCAGAAGCTTTTCCGTCTTTTGCACAAGAGTTTCGCAAATGCATAATTTCTCTCAGTTTCCTAATAGGCGTTCAGATACGGAATTTTCAAATCAGTTTTTCGACTTTCAGAAAAATAAACAATGGCTGAAATTTTAACTGCTATTTTTGAAATTATTTCATCACAAACGACTTTCGGATTTTTCATAACCGATTAATAGAAAGAAAAAAACTTGTACGATTGTAAAATTTAGGCAACACCTTTTGAAGTTTAGGTATCGCCCCCTTCTTTGACAACATTTTGGCAAAGTAAGGAGCAACTTTTTAGCATTTTATGATAACAGATCATGACAGATAGAATTATAAATATGCAGGGGGTCTTTCAATATTGGACTGTAGAAACTCCAAGAACAAAAAAAATGCACAAACGCGTTACAATAGTCTGTAATAGTCACACCTGATAGTAAAACAAAAAGGTTTCCTTAAAATATGCACAGCGGCAGGTGCTTCACGAAGATCCTTGAAATTTCCTTTTTAATGAATGCCTGGTTTCCTCTCACACTGCATGTAGTCGAAAATCAGAGATTAATGAAACTTAAATCTTTATTCTAAAATTGTTCTAAACGGAACTAAATGATCTGAGCTAGGGTGAACAAAAACATTAATTCGTGAAGAAAGCGATAAGCCATATCCAAGCATTACATTTTTTTACACTTAAAACCGTTTATTTGTCTCAGCCTCAAAGCTTATTTACTTGCTCTCAGAAAACGTGTAGCTGCCGTTGATCGTTAGTTGAACTGTATTGGCATTCCAATGACCCTCAAACTACATGCTAATCAACCGTGCAAACAATGTTTTGGTGCTTGGGTTGTCTGTGGACACCTCAACAAACAGATCTTATAAAGAGTTAGTACGAGAAGGGAATATATTCTTACATTAACAAAATGATGGACAACTTACTCCGTCATTTTACCCAGTAGTTTCACCATTAATCTCAAATAGCACATGTCAAATTACAAACTTTTCTATACTTGGACGTCACGTTTAGTGAAGTGTATCTAACTTCGCCAGGTGTTTTTCGCTGAAATTTCAAATACACTAAAACTGAAGCGCATTTTTTAAAGATACGAGCGTAATTTTATGCTCTATTGTATTGATTTTCAATCAAACGGTAACTCGTGATACAAAACATTAATTAAACCGTGTTTTGCCAAACTTATCTATAATTTCTTTTGCCACACGGCTAAGGAAATTATTAAGAATTTTGACAAAACACGCGTGAATTGATCTTCAATAACCCCTGTCATCATTTAATTACATATGGTAATTTAATTATATATTCTAAAACAAATTAATTTCGGAGAATTATTAGTTTGGAAACCTTTACGTTTCTCTTAAAGTCAATTAATCTTTTAATGGCTTCGTTTCTTTAATTAATAGGTATCGTTAGTCTCAAACGTCACGTGACTTACGTGTGTCAATAAATTTGAAGGTGTTTCACAGCATTTCACCACAAGCAAATACACATCGATTCTAGAGCTTGCTTGAAGTCGAGCACCTCGTTGACCGTTGCCTTCTTGCTGTATAACACTTTGTTAAGGTACGTAAGCTCCGTTACTTGGCCGAAACGAGTTCCACTGTACTTGTTATTAGAATACTAGTTGAGTTCGAGATACCTACTCTGGGCAAGAAATTCGCCGTTATTTGTTGCAAGCCTTCCGTCAGTTAATGTGATTTTAGGCGAGTTATGGTATAAAATCTGGCGTTTAGGCCCTAGCGAGTTAAAATTAGTTTCTACCTCAAGGTGGACCTTTCTAGAGTTCTGTTGCCAGACCTATTTTATTACTTTCAAAACATCCTAAAACGTCCGGCCGTACACATTATATGTGTGCTTCAAATTTCTGATCAACATTCAAACGTTTTCTTTTTGAAACAAACTTGCTTCTGCTGTTGCTACAGCATCAATCAAAGAATCCTATTCGTACCAAAACATTTACTGAAAATCCACACACAATGGATATACTACTTACGTGTGCATCAAACTTTCTAAACTCTGTCGAATTCTAAGCTCTGATATACACCGTCGTTTCCTCGAACTCCTTGTGATGAATTGAAACATTTACTTTTTTAATTGCCGTTTTATTTTTCACGCAAATTAGCTCTTGCTCTGGTTAATCCTGGCTAACGTTTGAACGGGTTGTGTGAGTAAGAATTTGATAGTCAGAGACGGCGACGAGAAAAACAAGCACTTGGATTTTTTTTTCAAGCTCTTTCGCCTTTTTTCATTACGGAGAAATATCATGTTTAAGTTTACAATGATGACCTGAGGCAAGAATTCTAACAGATGTTTTCGAAAATAGGCAGTATAAATGTATACAAAAAAGTAATAACATTAGTTTCTAGATAAGTCAGCGGACAAGCTTTCAACGTAAAACAAAACACGCCATTTTTTCATAAGAACAAGTAACTTCCGGCTGAGACTTGGCTGTTCCTTTTTCGTAATTAGGGTCAAAACATGTACTAACGAACAAAGAACAGTTGTACCAAAGCTATTGGTAGTCGGTAAAGGAACAAAAATTTAAAGCCAAAAAATGAGGGGTGAAGGTCAATTATTTTGCAAATAAAAAATGAAATAACAGAGGAAAACCAACGTCGGTATACAAGAACCCAACACAAATTAAACAATTGTCATTAAAATCGAGTTACTTCTAGTTTTTAAAAGTAAGTTTCAGGGCGAAAAATCATACTTGTACCGGAAGCGATCCCATTCAAAGCAACTCACAGGTATAAATGAGCATCTTTCTCAGTGGAAAAGAACTGTATGCGCAACGTGTGAAATAAACTATATCAATCTGTTTTCTGCAAAAATAATTTTAATATTATGTTGCGTTTCCAGTTGTCTTCCAGGTTCTATCATGTCACTTCTGTTGGCAATCATGCTGTTGAGTGTGGCTCTGGCGGAGGGTCAGAACGACTGTGTGGGTCCAATACCTGCAGATACAAAGCAGGTAGACTGCAATCGCAAGAATCTTACCACCTTTCCTGTTCTTCCCGCTGGAGCAATTAGAGTGTAAGTGTGTATTAACGGAAATTGAACATCATATTCAAAGCAACAAAGCAGTGACAACATTGCATGTTTGGGGGAAATGGGAGGGGGCAGTCAGATTGATCCTCTCACCTTGTTTATGTACCTCATGATCTTGAGGGTTAATGGGGTTTCAAAAGTTAAGACATTGTCTTGTTGCATGCGGTACGCACAATTTGCATGTCCTTTCCTCGTCAATGACTTTTGTAAGAATTGATTGAAAACAAGAAAAAGTTTTGGCTTTTAGAAAATCATCTGTAATTATTACCAACAGAAAAGTTGAAACATTAATTACCTTAACAAAAATAATCATTCCGTTCAGAAAAACAAAATCGAACTCCACTGCAGGGGCACAACATTAGGAGTGAAGAAGGGGTTAAAAAATCTTAACCTTGGCATTTGAGAATATGATTTAGTAGAACTTGTTAGTAAGAAGTCATTTTATTATTTGTTTATGATGGACTGTTTCTAAGATTGTTGTTGGAATGACTCAGAAAAAAAAACACACCTTTAGTTATCAAATTTTCCAGTTTTTATAGTTTGAACAGAAACTGTAGTTAGTAGAGGTGTTTTCTAATCTGTTTTTGTTTGCTTTTGTTCAAAGTATATTTTATGATGTCTGGTATATACATGTATTCCCTTTACAACCAGAAGTAAAATGTTTTTCAAATATGTACAAATCTTTTTTTGCTTTTCGGTAAACTCCAGGTGTTTACTTACTTTGTCTGCTTCTTTATTGCAAACTAGGGACTTGAGTGAAAATTCAATCACATCATTACCAAGCGGTGCGTTTTCCAACTTAACTTCGTTGCAACGCCTGTAAGTATTAATATTACTTCCAATCATGTAAAGAGGACGCTTTTTGACTTCCTTGTCGTAGCAAGTTGCTTAGAGGCAACTCCTACGACATTTAATGACGTGATACACGAAGTTACTATTAATCGTAGGAACACAGAGGTTCAATGAACTACACTAAAATTTCCGACTTTTTGTTCTATCCTCCCTCACTAGCTACAAAAGACGTCAGTAGTCCAAAAAGTCTCAAGAGTTGGAAGAGGTGTTTTGTTTGGTTATCTTTTTGCAACTTTAAACTTAAGAGAAACTTGGAATCCTGAACTTACCCACATTTGGCCGGCTCACTGAAAATAGACACGCGATTGATCAAAATGTTGCCAAAACAGAAATATTTTAAGTTTTGTTGGGTTGGAAGACGTATGATATCCCTTGTCTTCTGTTTAACGCTCTTGCACACAATTCGGTCACTGTTCCTTGTTCTTAATTTTAATTGTAAGTACATTCCGTTGAGATTTTGTCTGTTGCATATTTATGAGACGTAATGCGATGATGAGCTTTGTCCTTTATATATTTAACCCTATCCAAGTTGACTCTCCCCTTTCTCCACTTGGTTGTCGTACTTATTGGCAAACGATAATGACTCCAGATATCTTTCTCCTTATTACGATTTCTCACATAAAATACAACTAACGACAATTTATGTATTTAGCAATCTGCGAAGCAACAACTTGTCTGAAATAGCAGCAGAAACATTTCATGGGCTAAAGTCTCTAAGGATGCTGTAAGTATTTTTTAAATTAGTATTTTCCTGTGGTGCACTTGTATACAAGGAAATGTATTGTGACAAATTTATTAACCCTGTCACGCTTCGTTTTTACACTTTTGTTACTAACCAGACTCGCTTTCTGATTAGTTAAATTGCAAAAATGGAGAGCCGTAAAACTTCGTAACAGCGGGCTTAAATAATAACGAAAGTGGTGGAAAATGTTTTGCAATGATGGCTTGGGATTAGTGTCTGTTGACCGTTAAGTTTTGAGTTTGACAAAGCGAGTTGCTTCTAAAAACTGTTGACTCAACCCAGTTAGAACTTTGGCGGTCTTGGTTTTTTTGTCTTATATCTTGGACTCTTGCCTTTCGGCTGTCGAAGAAATAATAGGACTATCAGAGGAAAAAATCAAAGGAATACTTCTTCAACGTCGAAATCATTGTGATCATGAACCTTTGAATCTGAAATCGATTTCTGTAGTGCAGTTACGAACATTAGCCGAAAAAATATATTTCCATGATCTTGTGTAGTATCAAATATTAAGAGTTCATCGCCTTTCATCAGCCTCTGTGTGTTCTTAAAATGTTCTTAGAATTTGGGCATTTTTCATCCTAATGTTCCTATAATATAATCTTGCAAGTTAATTTATCGAGAAAATATAATTAGAATTATATATTCTTAGAATAACAAGTATTCATTAAACAATTTATAAATAGATATACGTAGATCTGAGCCTTCAAGCATTCTTTATACTCTTATGTACTTATGTTTATGATATCATCTCACTTTTTTAAAATTTTTTAAATATTATCATCATCTTTATTATAACCGACGTGTTGTTAGAAGTCAAGGTTTAAAAAATCGTTACTGTAATTGTTATAAAAAATGTTCCTATAAAAAAGACTGTAGAAGAAACGTAGATATTTTATAAGTTGTTGTTATTCTTATTCGTCCAAAAATGGTTATCAAAAGACTTGTGATAAACTACCGTGATCCGTTGCGGAGACGGTCCTATTCTTGCTCCATAAAATTCATGGAGTTGAACTGAGCAAAAGATCTAACTTGAAGAAGCATTTTACTTGCCAGTAAACAAACACAAAAGATATACGTTAATTGATTGTAAGTCCTAAAGGATTTCGATTTCTTTTAATGAAGTTCTTCTTCATTTAGATTAAGAATATTATTTGATGAATTAAACATTTTATACTGCTTTTTTTGTCAGAATGGCTCAATAGTTTTGTATTTATGATCATCTGCCATGCTAGGATGGAATCAGAGAAAATATAATAGAGTAAAACAATAGAGCGTAAAAAAATACTGCCTTGAGCGACGTAGCTCTTGCTTTGGCAATTCCTCCAAAAAGCTCATATGATATCGATCTTTGATTCACAAAAAACATTACTTTTTCAAACTAATACATTTCAAAAACTGAGTAATCAGTTCTACGCCAGTTCTTTCGTTTGACTCCCTAAGTATCTGTGCACACTTAGCTAACAAACAAAGAATTGCATCACGGTTGGCAGAACTTATACTCTTGTTTATACGAGTTTATTTCAAGTAATTAAATCTCAATTATGATAGTTATTTCAACTGACACTTTCTACAAAAGACAGATCTACATGGTGCAAAACGTACTGATATGTGCTTATGTCTTCACAAGAAAATAACTTAACTCGTTCCTGTGGTGTAATCAACTTGTTTAATAGTCTAGGAATACAAGAATAGTTATGGTGTCACGTAACGTAACCTCGAATCACACAGAGGTCAAAGAAGGTTATTCGATTTTTGAATTGTATTAATCAGTATTTTGTAACCGTTGAGCACACGGGCTATTTTGCAAGAATTTCGAAAAGAAAACTAACGATGGATCAGCATCACTGGATTTTTTCTAGGAATCGAACATACGTTAATCCGATCACAATGTAGGCGTTTTAACCAACTGAGCTGATTACAGTGGAAGAGGGAGATCAAAACCAACTCAAGACAAATTTCAGGCATTTTACATCCAAAGAGGAATGCAGACGAACAGTGTTTTAGATTACTAAATTTATCTTAAGTCGGTCTTGTTCTACCTCTATCACCGTAGTCACCTCGGTAGCTCACTAGGTTAGAGCGCCAGCCTTGGTATAATCGGTTCAATTCTCGCTCAGGGGTAGTTATAGCTGTTTCTTTTCTCACTTTCTCAAATTGTATCTGATTGCATCCTAGCATGTCAGAGTTAATAATTTTTCTGACGATGTTCATGATACTTGTTTTGTTTGCAATAGAAACCTCAAGAACAACCCTCTCTCGTGTTCCTGTAACACGGGAAGGGCACTCCAAGGTCTTGCGCCTGATGTTGATTTGATTGGTCAGTGCACCAACTATTCGTCAAACGCTCAAATCGAATTGAAGGTGTTCATAAAAAGCTCACTTCAACAGTGCGGTAAGGCTCTTTTGCTGTATATGTATATTCTAAATATGTTCTCTTATCCACCCATTGCTTTAACTTAATCATTTCTCTAAAACACTGCCCAAGGTGCTGCGCCAAAAACTGATGTTCTCATTGTCTTTTCGCGAGTTTTATCCTCTGTACATGTCAAACCGATTTTAGTTGACCGGGATTCATCTTTGACACTGGATAGTAACCCAATAAAGTTTCAGTTGCAATTATTCAAAAGCTTAATATCATTTTAAAGAAATAGAAACATATAGTTCTTCAAACTTGTCAAGCAGTTCGCAGTACTGCAGTTAAAGCTTTCTTTAACTCAAGACTTTATCATACTGTTCTCGATTGGTAGGCTAAGTGTTCTTGTTTGAGGAGTCAGAACTAATAGTAAGTTTGATTTGGCCCAGAATTGATAGACTCCGGTCTCTTCTCAACAATTTTCAAATATCTTGAATTCCTTCAAGAAGCTAATGCTAGCTTGGGACGCCTGTGGTAGTCGGATTATGTCGATCAGTTACCGATATTGACCCTTTGTCAATTGCTGAGTAACTTTTGTCATTACTTTTGCATAAAACCGGTGATTCATAGCCATTACGTATTATTTACAAGTCCATTCTAAGGCGTTGGACTTTCTTGTTTTTCCAGATGACCAGACTTGTGAAACTGAATCATTCGCCGGTATCACCTGGAACCAGACAAATGCTGGCGAAAGTGATACAGAACCTTGCCCGTGGAGTTCCGCTGGTAAATATTACAATACCATGGTTATTGAAGTAAGTTTTGTGAGTAGGCCAAAGCAAAGACAGTTTACAGCCATGGTCACACTTTTGGAAAACAATGACAATCAAGTCGTTTCCACGGCCAGTTCAGTTGTTAGTATTGCCATATCTAATTCGATAAAAATAATTCTACTGATTCAATAACGCCGATTCTTTTCTTCCTACCAAACAGATTTCAATTTATTTATAGAAGGTAAAAACTACAAGCATCTATTTTATTTATTTATTTATTTCTTTGTTTATTTATTTATTTATTTTTTGGTATTGTATCTAGTACCGTTTATGTGCAAAGAAGCTTTTTATGACAAAACCCGATAACTAATAGTGAACTGTCAAGATAGCATACCTTACGCATACATGTATGTACTTATATATATATTTTTTAATTTCCATAGGTTTTGCGACGCGTCAGTGCGTCCTAGCCGACGGAACCGCCCGTTGGAGTAGTCATTTGGATTATAGTGATCAGTGTGTCTTGAACATTTTCCAAATGTTAACTAATCAGGTGAGTGTCCAGCATAACATGTAACAAAGTGGTTTGGGTAGTGAGTAGCAGTAGCAGTAGTACTAGTACTAGAACTATCAGCTAGTAGCGGTAGTGAGTAGCAGTAGCAGTAGTACTAGTACTAGAACTAGCAGTAGTGGTAGTGAGTAGCAGTAGCAGTAGTACTAGTATTAGAACTATCAGCAATGGTAGTGAGTAGCAGTAGCAGTAGTACTAGTACTAGAACTATCAGTAGTGGTAGTGAGTAGCAGTAGTACTAGTATTACAAGTGCTAGCAGTAGTGGTAGTGCATTTAATCTTTGGAAACTTTTTTTTTTTGCAAAGTTTGGCCACTGTTTTAAGTTAATGTTGATGTATTATAACTGTTGACAATGTTGAACAAAGTGACACAAGTCTCAAAAATCGCATTTTTGTAAATTCAGTTTTAATATTTGTCCAAGTCTCTTGAGACAGCGCTAAATAGCTAGACAAAGTTATATTTGGAAATCTAACACTCCAGCAAGCCAGTTTTCCTTCAGCCAAAAATTTAACGGCCAAGCCTCAGAAGATGAATTACGGTTGTGTATAGAACAACGTTAAAATTTCATAGAATTTAGGTTCCAGGTGATAAAAAATTCAAAAAATTGGTAAGTTCTTTTGCTAGACAGCTTTAATCTTAAATGCCATCCGAAATCTCATTTCTAGCCTTTAATTTAGTTAGACCTTAAAAGATAAAGCAAAAATGTATTCTTATAATATATTTACATTAACTATTTTATTTGTAGGCGAAGTCCAACAGCAGCCTAGAGCTCACGGTAACGTACTCACTTTCTTTCAAAATTTGCTTTACAATTATAACAACACTCTCAAACCAAGGTTCTTTCAAAGAAGATAGGAACTCGTCAGTCACCTTGTGCAAAGCGTCAACCGTTCATGTTTTTTTATGTCTTTCATTGTTCTACAGTCAAAAATCACGGATTCAGATTCAACCTGGTTGATCAAGATAACATTTTTGATTCTCTGACAAATTTTGCTGCTCAATCTGTCAAAGTTTATTATTCAGTGTGCAAACTCCATTATAATCGGTCATTTCCTGAAGCATTTCAGGCAGTTGTAAATCATTGTTGGTCATTCTACATAATTTGCAGTCAGTACTACAACATTTTCAGACGGCATATCATCAATTTCAGTCAGCTGCAAAATTTTAAACCTCTGCTACAATATGTTCAGTCAGTGTTAAAACAATTGTAGTCAGTGTTACAATTTTTTTACTCCGTGCGAGGGATTATATCATTAATTCTTGTTATGTTTCTCTCTTCGTTGTGAAGTGACAATTCAAAGGCTCAGTTTCAGCTAAGGGCCCGTTTACATGAACTCGGGTTGACTGGCAACCCGGGTTCGTACATCAACCCGGGTTATAAAAAAATCACTTTCACATGGACCCGGATTGCCTGCTATCTGAAGTCTATTCACCTGACCCGGGTTGCTTGGCGAGGCGGATTCATTCAGTGTTGGCCTGCTCCTGGTTTTTCTTTTAATAATTCGAAGAAGCCTTAATGACTGCCTCAAAAATGTTTATTTGTTTTGACAAGAA
>JAOEJI010293333.1:0-11673 GCA_025448255.1 Umimayanthus chanpuru | reverse complement strand
ATTATCAAGGAACAGTTGTGCAAAAGCGTTTGGCAATTGGTCAAGGGGTAAAAATTTAAGACCAAAAAAACCGAAGGAGGGGTTCAACGAACCCCCCCCCCTGCCAGTTTAAGGGTTAACGTAATAAAATGCTAAGCAAACTGTTACTCTAACTTGAACATGTTGGAGATCCCCTACTGTTAACGTCACTTTTCCAGTGGCCCTGACAAACAACTAAGAATAAAAATGTAAACAAAACGCGCTTCCCTAAAAATGCCAATGTAATAAAATAAAATACAATAAAGTCAAAGTCAAAGTGGTGTCTTCATTTTCGAGTTTGCTGGTGCTATTGAGGGGCATTGTAGCTGGTCTTTAGGACAGTGTACATTGGCTGCCACTGGACCGTTTTGAGAAATCGATAGCAATTGCTAATAATTCTTTTTGCCGTTATATTGTTATCTAGAGTAAAACGTTCTGTACTGGCAAGATCTCTGGTTACATAAAGGAAAAATTGGGTTGAGTTCCAGAATTAATCTCTTTTGGGTTTGTAAGATTTCTTATAAAGATCATCATATGGAAGATTATCTTAAGACGCAACTTAATATTTAATTTGCATTCTCGGAGGGAGGGAAGTTGGAAGTAAGAGAAAAGAGAGGGAGAAAAGAAAGGGGAGAGGGAAGGGAGGGGAAAAGAGAAAAGGGAGGGCACGTCCTTTGTCCCAATAGGTAATCAAAACGACCCCCCTTCCCCCAAGGAATTCGTTATTGTTTGGCAAAATAAACAAAACTTTCTAAAATTATATATTATGAAAACCTTTGTAAGCCAGTCGCAGTATTCAGCACCAAAAACAGGGAAATATACTACTACCATTGAGTGGATTCCAGTTGAAACGATCAAGACTATCTATAATATAGCTAATTCTGTGCAGTTTCATAAATAATGCCGCAAATGATACTACCAACTAGTACCAACTATAAACATTGTCAATGGACGCGTACGGGACGTTAACCCGCTGGTCTAGTCTCTCGACCTTCTACTGGGGACTTGAAAAAACCCACCCACTTATTTCTTGATAAGAGTATGGTAATCCCTGTGTAGTGATCTTTTATCTGAGGGTGCAACTTATTGTCTGAGACAGAAATCGTTGTGTCTGGCTAAGTCCCTCAACCACTGAACCATGCATTTGTTTTTAACATGTTGCTGAAAAGCCTCGCCGCGAGCATTTGGAAGTATTGTACACAAAAATTGTACTTTTAGGACAATATATGGGAAAATGTTCAAAATTGGAGTTTAAAGCGTGGATTTATACTGACTGGTATCGCGATTTAGCTAACATTTTGCTCAGAGCGACAGCCGCAATATAAAGTGGTATCGCAGCTCAGAATGTCGTATTGCGGGTCAGAATTTCCGCGCGTGATTGGCTAGAAAGTCTTTGATTGATGGGTTTGTAACTTGAATTGGTTTTCAAAGCTTGGGTAAACTGCACTTAACAACATGTTACTTTATCGAGACGGAAACCAATCAGAGTCTTACTTTTATTTATTACGCACTGCTTAACGATAAGATTGTGAAAGTAGAGAAAACTATTCAAACCTATTGCAACTGGATAATTTTTCTGCTGTTTGATTACACTGAAAAAGGTGTCGAGAATACAGTTTGAAAATCGGCTGCGAGTTCTGCCGGATTCTGATCGAATTTACGGTTTAGGTTAATTTAAAAGCATACTTAGACTCCACGATTGGTCCAATTACAAATACAGACTAAGGATAACTTTAAATTTACTTTGTTTAATCACAAGTTATTTTGCTTCTAGAACACTCAAAAAATCAAACCAAATGGCAAATAAGTTTTGCTGCATTAATGTTTCAAGTCAGCAGTACTTCAAAACAACTCGAACGGCAAGTTTTTTATTACAAATATACATGTCACAGGAAAACATAAACATCCTCAAATACTTAGCTTTCTTACTGAAGACAAATTCACTGTACCCTGAAGAAAGTGCACTGTATCATTCCGGTAACTATCATGAACCTGAATCGTAGTTAAGTTTAGCGATGAGTTGTCGCTTTTACTCTTGCACTTGCAGTTGTCAAGTCATGCCGACATCGGCAACACGAACTGAGTCGCGAACGCAATTTCATTTGTTATAATAAACATTTTCACTGGAAGAACCACTAATGAAACAGGCCAAGGTCTATAGATATCGACAATAAAACTCGTACGTCCTGCAATAGTTTTGACTATAAACTAAAAGAAGCTTTAAGAAAAATAACATCAGCTCGCATGGAAATAGTTTTTCGTTTCAGCTCGCTCATTCAATTCACCAGTTGCTATGGGAACGTGCGAGAGGTAATGAGATTTTATCAATCATTCAAGCGCTGCGCATTGTCTTTGTACATTACTGGCAAGGAACTTGAAAACAAAAAATCGCGAGACAAAACTAATCGCGATTCTGAGCCGTCAATACCACATTATATTGCGGCGTTAGCAGAAAATATGTTCTCCTAACTTACCGCAATATAATGTGATATTAACTGCTCAGAATCGCAATTAGTCTATAATACTAATGATTTGTACTGACCATTCTCCAACAAAATCCTCGTAAAACTCTCGGAAGTCTATTTAATTGCAACTTGTTTTCTGAATTTCTTTTACGAAGTTTCAACCTAGATACACTGAGGGATAGATTTCTCCGTAGTTACGCGGTGATTTCTCCGTGAATCTGTAATTTCATGTGTAAATTTACGGATTGATGCTAAATTTAGTGAAATTGTTCGTTATTTAAAACTGCCAACTAAAACGGTTTCTTATATCACAGGCAGCCCAAGTTTACAGTTTGTGTTAACGGTCGCACTGCGCGATTTATACATATATAAAGACTGTATGGGAACTCCTGGATCGGGTAATTTATAAGACTTTGTAAGGGAATCCACTCGATTTCTCAAAAATATATGATATTGTTATGAATGATGAAATAATGTTGACCTACCTCTTGTTTAGCGTGTACTTGTCAATTCTGTGTAGTATGGGACCATTTGGAGCCACTTTCAGCGATTTATCGTCTTACTGGGGGAACCTAACCGAGGGTTGTATAAACCGTTAACACAAACTGTAAGCTTGGGTTGCCTGTGCTTATATAAACTTTAAGCGTAATTTGTCCCTAATGAATTAAAAAGTAATCAAATAATGACTCGTGGTATTAAGCAGTGTTTCAACAAAATTCTTTGTTTATATTGCCCTCATTATCATTAAATTACGTTTTCATATCTCCGTCTCCTCGGGATCGGGCTTGGGTAAAAACATTCTCATATTGAGTTTGATCTCTGCTTTCCAGGTACTTGATCATGTATCTGGGGTTGCGGCACGCTGGCACGTCGAGCTGGTGTTACAATTAGTTTGACTGGCAAAACTGCCACTCCACCACACCTGCGCAGTGCGGACGCTAGTGTTACGGAGTGCCTTCGGTAAACATTTGCAGACCTGCCTCCGTAGATTCGGACCCGACTTTCGTCGAATATTTTCCTCTCTCTGATTCCCAGAAGATTTCGAACCGTTTTTCTCAGGGGGGGAATCCTCCAGCAGTACCAGAACGGATTGACACACGAGTTAAAGTAAAGCAATGTGCTGGTCCAGCCTAGAACAATCCAATTAATTCCCATTTCTTCTCTGTTCTGTGGCAACATGGAGTACGCTAAAATTCCGGGTACGTAGCAGAAAGCAAGTATTCCAACTGTGAGAAGCATTGTTCGTAGCAGCTTTTTCTCCTTTTTCTTTCTTAGCAAAACTGACGCTGACAATTGGCCAGGTACTTCGGTTGGAATCTGGCACGATCTATTGGCAGGTACCATACGCGCTCCCCGGTGACTATTGAGTCGCGAATTATTTGCGCCAAGTTCAGCTAATGTTGCAGTATAGCAGCCCGCAGTAACAACTACGATAAGTACAATTAAAGCTACCCGTCCAGCCAAGTTGCCTACCTCTGGATATCCCACAACTGGTAGCACAGTATATACTATGAAAAACAGCCAGATGAATGACACGGCCACCACAGCTCGGCGTTTCGTCAAGATGACCTTGTAGCGGGCTGGAAAGCGCACTGCCAGATATCTCTCGACACTGACGAGACACGTGTGAGCGAGAGATGCTCCCACACATGTTACAGCGGCCACTGTCTGCACGATTCGTATGCGACAATCAAGCTCAGGTCGGCCCAACAGCTCGGAGATACGACAGGCTATAAATAGCGGCTGGACCAAAATGCCAACCAGGAAATCTGAAGAAAACAAAATTTCTTAGCAGTACGTTCATGAGGTACTGTTCTATATTAGTATGCACGCACCAACCATGATATCCTGTCATAGATGCAGCGCCAGTCCCCCTTTTAAGTTTGTTTGCTATGAAGTGGAGTCTGGCACTGTTATTGTTACACGTCACTTTTCAAGATTGCGACATGCGGCAACTCAAACTCAGGAAATAGGGAAGCTAAATCGCTTGGCGTTGGCTTTATGAACATAAATATCAATTATTTACTGCCAGTAAGGTCTGAGGCAATAAGAAAGTATAATGCAACTGCAAGATGTGCTTTTATAGTCTGGGATACCTTTAATGGATCTTTTACCTTTCTGGATATCTCAATATTTTATGGTTTACTGTATTAACCACGGGAAAGAAAGATCTGAGGTTGCTTTCTTTTTTAGCTGAGCTCTAGATGTTTTGTTTATTTTGCTCCGTAATTCCGCTTATAAATATGTCTTTTTTGTGGCCAACTCTCTTTTCAATTAGCACTTTTAAGACTGGGGTTTTCTGGAGTTCCTGGTCTTGGGGTGGAGCTTTGGTGCTAGGCTACAGAATCTCTAAACCTATAAAGACATTGCATCTTGAAACTAAAAAGTTAGACACAACCAAGAGAAAATGAGGGGACAGAGAGGAACATTGAGGGCATTGGCCAGGATATGTCAAACCCACTAAAGTTATTTTTTAGTTTCCGGAAGTCTGTTTTCCGAGACGTCCGCATAGATTACAACCTCGATCTGAGGTTTTATGTGTAAAAGCAAATTTTAATGATAATGGCGGATTTGTCGTGGGGACACATAAACATTTTTCAAGGAGATAGTAGAGGTCTCTGTTTTTCGTGGGTCTACAAGAGGTCTCTGCTCGGAGGGTACGCAAAGAACTAGGTCCAGGTAATAAATCATAATTTGTATTTGTTTGCGTGACCACTCAGAGTTGACTATGGTTGGCCATTTGTAAATGATAAATACATATATTTATATTCAACAAAATATATTTGTTTTCAAAGCATTATTTTTTATCCAGCAACTGTATATTTATGCAGCTTCAAGGAATTGTATTTATTCAACTTCAAAGAAAAGATATACTTGTTAACTGTCAAAGAAACAAGTTCATCCAAAGAACATATATTTATTCAGAAAAAGTATAATCATTCGAGGCAATGATATTCGTTCACGGAATTATATTCATTTCAACGAACTTATCAGTTCATTCAAGAAAATTATATTCATTCAAGGAATTATCTTCATTCAAGGAAAACATAATCATTCACGGAAATTATATTCATTCAAGGAAATATAATCATTTAAGGAAATTATATTCGGCAAGGTTCAAGGCCATATGTTCATTCAAGGAAACTATATTCATTCAACAACGTTGAATAGCAGAAATATTTTTTCAACAATTGTTCCCAGCCACTTTATGATAGTTATAAACTTATTAATTACTATTTCTTGAATATAGTATAACTACAACTCTTTTCGGTTGAAGGATGAAGAAATTGCTGATATCGAGGGTTCCGTATTATAATCACTGTCCTTGTCGCTTTTGCTACCATCGTGCGAAGAAACACCACCTGACCCACCTGAATCGCTGCCCGCTTCCGACACTATATCTTCGCTAAAATCTGATATGCCCGCCAGCAAGCCGTTTATATCTAAAGAAACTGTTGAGCATACTTCAAACTGTGAGTTCTTGCTCAAGATATACCACTTTCCTTCTTTTTGGAAGTCGCTTTCATCGACAAAACTTACCCCAACGCTCTCCGCCATTTACTCACTAATCACATCAGATCGAGGTTAGCCTTTATGCGGACGTCTCGGAAAACATCCTTCCGTTCGAGAGCCAATCTATAAATAACTTTAGTGGAATTGACTTATCACAAAGCGTGGACTGGGAGTGTCCCTCTCTGTCCCCTCATTTTCTCTTGATACAAATCGAGTAGCTAATTTA
Organism: Umimayanthus chanpuru; assembly: GCA_025448255.1. Classification (NCBI taxonomy): domain Eukaryota; kingdom Metazoa; phylum Cnidaria; class Anthozoa; order Zoantharia; family Parazoanthidae; genus Umimayanthus; species Umimayanthus chanpuru. Next base: position 5,451 of record JAOEJI010293333.1, on the reverse strand, counting down.
ATGTTTATATATGACGACATAATGACGTCACAGTAACGCCATACCATGTAAAACTGTGTGCTTCTACATTTCTTTATATATTTTCGGCTTATAAGACGCTATAAGATATCTTAATAGCACTGTTAGAAGACCAAATGCAGAACAATGTGTCACGTTTTGGTCCACACGAGAGGAGGCAACGGTCTCCCCCAAGCTCCGTATACCGTTTTTTCCGGAATCATGACGTGACACGCCGCTGGATTTTCTGCAGCAGATAATCGACTTTTAGCTTGAGATAGTTTTGATCAGACAGCGATAGGCGCGGGTTTATTTTGACTTTTTGGAAAGAAGAGGACGCCATTAGTTTTTAAGGGAGGATATCTTGTGAAGGGACTTTTCATTTGACATTGTCGATAGAAATCTTTGCCATCGGAAAACTATGAAGAATATTTTCACATAAGTGGATGCAAATGGGCATCCTTGTTTGAAAGTCATAGGTGTTCAGCCTCAGAGCAGTGTCGTTGTGAGTTATTCGCCTTGGTCGCCAGTGCGCTGACTGATGGCTGGACTGACTATGGCATTACGCATCATGGGGAAACCAATGGTGTGTATTTTTTGGTGCAATCATTTTTTAATATTTTGGATCACATATAATATCAATATGACGAATCTACTTTATTCGAATGTCGATTCTATTTGTTAAAAAGAGGTTTTAAGGCTAAGAAATAAATTCAAATATGGTGTGTTTGAGCTTCACATGTGCATGTACTTGGGCTTATCAGGAACTTTTTCGTTCTATAAGGTATGTACATGTATGAATATAACAAAAATAGTCTGATGCTATTCAGATAGCTTGAAGAAAGTCAGCAGTGTAAATTGTTATACACATTTAAGCAGAGGACCTGTAGGTGTAAAACATACGCTGTCTACTGTTACCACGAGAATTACATATATACATAGAAGCTAAACAGATTGCAAATAGGTCAACTAAATCTAGTTTGTTTCTAATTACAAATTATGAAGTTTATGCCTCGGAGTCGAACTATCAAGTTCAAGCAAGACTAAGACAAGTTCGATACTGAGCACAATCTGATGTTCTTGTATCCTTTCTCTCTACATTTGTTAACTAATTTATACCGCTTGACTACTAGCCCCTGGCTTTTATTTAGTTATTTTGGCAAATTGTCTTTTAGCTTTTTTTGCAACTATTAGAATAATTATCAAAAACTACAAAACTGAATTTGACTGTTGCCACTTTCTTTATACATGTATCAATTAAACAGCTAAAATTTACCTGTTCACAGTTCTTCTGCATCTTTATTATATCGTTCTCAAGACATAAGTTCGAGTTTGTGCAATTTACATCTTTGCAGTCACTGCATGCAAATGAGCATGGCAGACCATATCTGTTTATTGCAAGTATATTTCCGACTATCACAGCCCAGTTTGCACAAACACCTAACAATTTTCAACAGATTTTCTGGAGCTGGGGGGATATCCGTCGTCCGCGCTTCCAGATTGTCTTCAATACTGCGCCACCCGCAGTCTTCTGGATTCAGCTGGTAGCCTTTTCCCACCCACTGCGAGAGTCAAAAATATCTCCGCGTGCAAGTGGTAGTGTGCAGCTGCTGCGGTAGGGGGAATACTTTGTACTTGTTTATTTATCGAACTCAGTGTCGCCATTTTCTCGCAGAAACGCTGTATCGTAGTGCATTTAAGTTTCTATCACCCTGAGCTCCGTACAAGCAACATAAAGCCCTTTTACCAGCAAGAGTAATTTAGTCCAACGTTAAATCTTTGGTGAATACACGTGCATTATTTCTGAATACGGGTTTGATCAACAAAGGTTGATATGGTATGTTTTTCGCCTGTGGGATTTGGTGTGTCAGGCTACACACAAAACCCTACAGGCTAAAAACATACCATATCGACCTTTGCTGATCAAACCCGTATTCAGCTTACGCGCCATCGCAGAAAAAACAGTTTTTTCAAGACTAGTATTCCATCATTCCTGACGCTTCCATCATTTGTTAGTTTCCACAGCACTGCTCTTTTACCAATACCATAAATTGTAGACTGGTGCACCCCTTTTTCATATATAAGAACGTCTAGTTTCTGGGCTGAGGCTGAGCATTTGAGCCTCAGATGTTCTTAAAGCGTTCTCAAACATAATTGCTGGTTTTGGGTGTTGATTTTCACAAGCCAACCGGAAGCATTAAATGCACTTTGTTAATTAACCACTACCCTGGCCGGCAAGGAAGCAATATAATTATAATAATAAAGCAAATATTTAACCCTATCCAGTCCAAGCTTTTTTGAGATCTCTCAGTCCATAGGGGCGGGGGGGAGGCGGATTCCGCCCCCCTCCCCCCTCCTTCTATAATTTTCTTAGTTTTAATCCGAATTTGATGAAACTTTGAACAATTTATCATTGGGGCATGCTCTATCTTTTGGTTGTATTGTATTTCACTTAAGTTAATGGCGTCATTATGACGTCATCAAACAGTATTTTTGAAGTTGTTTTCAAGATATTTTCACGATGGATACACAGTTTAAAGACTTTTTTTACCCTATAAAGGTATGATAGTTCTTTGTGGCAGTTCATACTCCAATTAAATTGATGTACGACGTAATGATGACGTCATATAACTGTTATATTTCAGGTATATTTCAATCTTTTCATAATACATTTACCAAAATGCAACAAAATGTGAACATAAACACTTTCATTTGAAAAATACAAAAATGAGTTCTCATAATTTGAATCACGTCATAGTCACGTGACTGAGGCAATATGTGACGTCATTAATAATAAATTTTTACCTTTAAGGTAAGCAACAAATTGGTTACCATGGCAGCAACAGATAATTAGTTTTTCAATAAAATACAAGACAATTTTCCGAATTATAAGCAAAATTACTCATTTTCAAAATTGTTTACTCTGATGGATTTGGAGAGAAAACGGCAAAACATGTACATTCGAAGTTCCAATATTTTTATCTACGGTATACGTTGCCCCTAGCAACAAAGGTAGCAATTATATCAACATTGTTTTGCAATAATATGTAACGGAGTTTGGGAAACAAAATACACTCGACTTTTCCAAAGAAATGGTCAAAAAATCCAGCCAATATCCATAATCTAAAACCAATTTATGAAAAAAATATGAATAACCCATAATGCGCCACTTTCAGCATAATACATTATTTTAACACTTTTTACTGAAATTGCTTCATGCATACAATTTCTAGTCTGTAGAAGCTTCGGAATATCGTTATAAAACGTCACAAATTATCAAAGTAAGAAAAGTTCAAAATTGGAAAAAGTACCCTCCAAATTATTGGTTACCATGGCAATAGGACTCCGAGGGTAGTGCTGAAGCACACTTATATTATAAATATTGCCTATAAATTTTAGGTAAAGTCGTGTAATTTGAGCTTTGAAATCCGAATTGTTCTAAAGTTATGATGAAAAAACCTTTTGGGGAGGGCGGAATCCCCCTTCTTGGAACATGCACAACGTTATAGGTGATGCTGCACTGACAAACATCAGCCAAAAAACAAATTATTTCCATCTTTCTGTGCGGTATGGGAAACAAAAGCTATTCGCCTTTCCTCAGCCTCAGTATGTTCTTAGAATGTTTTTACATTTCGGACATTTTTTAGCCTCACGTTCTTATAAAAAGGTTCTTATTAAAAACTAAGTGTATCACAGCGAGAAAAAGCATACACGAGAGATAATAACTGGCAAGTTTCCGGTCCAAGTGTGCACTCAAGTTCGTTAACATGCCATATCCTGTTTTTCTTGGATGCTTCTTTTCAGTAAAGCTAAAGAGGATGAATCAGCATGAAATCACAGCAGAACCAGAAGGTCTGTGTCCTCTCCGATAAGAGCAGTTGCACCCTGTGATGCAGCCTCTACAGCTGTCTTGACAATGAATAGGTCAGCATCACCTGTCCATCATTTGCAGCCATTATCACGATAACCAGCGCTTACACGCTTTTTTATAAGAACAATTTTATAAGAACAACGAGGCTCAAGTTTGCCCAAAAATTAAGAACAAGCTGAGAACAATCGAGGCTTGGCTTCAGATGCAAATGTAACTGCAATTATTTTTGAAAAAGTACACAAGTCACAATACATCGCGTCATTACATATAGCGTTTCATTGTAGAATGCAGGTTTTTCGAATTCGGCCGTTAGAAACACTGAGTGTGCCGAGAAGAAAATCGAAACTGTGTCGTACGTGTTTTATGACAGTGGCAAAGTGTATATACTGCAACAATAAACCTTTGCCGAAGTAAGAACAATTGAGGCTCAATTTTGTGCAAAAACTTAAGAACAACGAGGCTCGGCCAAAATTTACTGGTTCCTTTAAAAAAAAGCGTGTAACATGCATGTCAATAACTTCTGCCTGTTCTTGATGTTGGAAAAAAGTTTTAGTTTTTGGGAGGCTCCGATAAAATTCACTTCAGCTCCTACAACGCCGTTATTTGCATGCTTTGAGAATAGTACTTGTTTCTTCGTCCTGAAGTTCGTACTGCAAATCTGATGATAATTAAATTGCACCAGCTGCAAAAAGATCGTGAACAAAAGTTGTTCTGCTGCGTTAATCTTGTCTGCCCAACTATCTCCGCGTTCAGTGCATGTACATTCTATAGTTGTTTGAAAGTCAGGCGTTCTGACTGGAAAAACATAAACTTATTTTGTTCCCCAATAAACAAACAGGCTTAGCGTAAAATAGACAATGTTCAGTAAGGTCAATAATTGATTCACTGGAGCGCAAAAACGCGAGTCAGGTAGATGGTGGTTCTGATTTTTCTGTCTTGGAATCGCGGCTGATAAGGTTTTTGTTGCAGTATTTGTATATGCACTTCCTATGAATGGACTGTCCTGCAGAGGTACAGATGTTATCACCGCATCATTGACTGGCTTTGCTGACATCATCATTCCCCTTCAGTTTGAGTTGTACAGTTTCATGACCGTTTTAGCGGCTCCACAGTTTTCCATCATCTGCTTTGTCTACGCCATAACAGGGCCAGTACAAAGGGAAACTTAGAAGCATTTCTGCCCAAGCAACCTACTGTTTCTATTATAGGTAAGCAGTGTGAAGTCGGATTTAGCCATGTGTACAACTTTTGCTGCAGTCGGCGAAGCTGTCAGCTGTTTAAAATTAACCTATATACTTACTGTTACGCTTGTTACCTTCTTAAATAACAGTGCAACAGCAATTTTGAAAAAGAAACGGCTTAATCTTCCAATCTTCCCTTGCTTCTCCGGAGGAAATATGTAAATTTTCATCGAAGTGCGAAAAAATGTTCAATATATAGAGGGTTTTCACGTGACGTCATAGCAGTGACAGCGGCCATATTGGTGTACTAACTGATATTCATAATTAACTGTGCACGCTAGGTCACTTTCGCGGGTCAATGAAGCGCGGATGGAAATTATAAAAGATTGAAAGCCTCACTCA
>JAOEJI010293222.1:0-11675 GCA_025448255.1 Umimayanthus chanpuru | reverse complement strand
TTTTAATTTGGTGAAGTTTGACTATAGATAAAGCCGGAAAAGTCCGAAAATGCAGTGAAAACAGTTCGTCGAAATTTTAATAAGTTAAGAATGTCAGGGTATTGCAAGTTTATTATTACGATTTATTACAGCTTTAAAGCTTACTAGCTTTATGCAAGCTAGTTTGTATGGTATACAATTTGTAGTGAAAAAGTGAGATCGATAAAAACTGTTTTATTCTGCGTTGACAAGTAGGCTGAAAACGGGTTTGATCAACAAAGGTCTTGAAAGTGTTTTTCGCATGTGGACCTTGATGTGTAGCTGACGTTTCAAGCGTTAGTCCTTCGACAGAGCAGACACTGTTTCAGTCAATTTAGGAACAATTACTAAGCATACGGCAAGGTACGGGCCGAGTTAGGCTGTTAATACAGCCCCTTGTTGTACAATAAACAGCTGTACAACAAATAGAACACCTACTGTACCAGGTAGTGGTTCCAATGTACCAAGATCCTTACTTGTACAATATACAGCTGAACATCAAACAGAACACCTACTGTACCAGGCACTGGTTTCAACGTACCAAGATCCTTAATTGTACAATAAACAGCCGTACATTAAACAGATCACCTACTGTACCAGGCAATGGTTCCAGTGCACCAAGATCTCTTAATTGTACAATAAAAAGCTGTACACCAAACAGAACACCTACTGTACCAGGCAATGGCTCTAATGTACCAAGATCTCTTAATTTTACAATAATCAGCTACACATCAAACAGAACACCTACTGTACCAGGCAATGGTTCCAGTGTACCAAGATCTCTTAACTGTACAATAAACAACTGCACATCCAACAGAACACCTACTGTACCAGGCAATGGTTCTAATGTACCAAGATCTCTTAACTGTACATTATTAAAAAAACTGCACATCAAACATAACAGCTACTGTACCAGGCAATAGCTCCAGTGTGCTGATTAGATCTCTTAAGTGTACAATAAACAGCTGCACATCAAACAGAACAGCTACTGTACCAGGCATTGGTTCCAATGTGCCAAGATCTTATAACAGCACAATATAAAACAACAGTGTATTTACACCAACCAGAACACCTGTACTGTACCAGGCAATGTTCCCAATTTGCCAATATGCCTTTAATAAATGAATAATACAGAACAACTGTATGTATAACAAACAGAACACCTACTTGCTGTAGCAGGTAATGGTTCCAGAGAGTGAATGTGTCTTAATTGCTCAATAAAAAGCTGTACATAAAAACAAAACGCAACATATACTGTACCAGGCAATGGTTCCAGTGTGCCAAGATCTCTTAATTGTACAATAAACAAGTGAATGCCATGTTCTTGTCCCTTGCTGGTGAGTTGTGCTGCAACAACAGCATGAGTAGAACTTTTCCCCACTGAAATCAAATTGGAAAACTCAAGTTTTAATTGAAAGCAAAGAGTCAGGTTAACTTCATGACTATTTTTAAAACAATTTTAGTTAATTTCTTGAAGCAATTGTAACGAAGAATACCTTATGAGTTATAGTGATCTTTATGTGTTTGGCATACAATAGTCAGACTTTACACTTCTGCTAATATTAGAGTATTCTGCGGACCTCAGCAGCACTACCCCTACAGATGATAAACTGTTTTTTCACAACAAATCAACTCTTGGCCATTATTTTTTTGTGGATAAAGTTAAATTTCTTAAATCGAACATAGCTTTGATGAGGCCAATGACTATTTAACTAATATGTACAGGAAGATTTATATTTTTCTAAAGTTTACTGACTTATCAAATCAATTATTTCATTAATATTAATGTTTAACTGTATTGCAACATCTGCCTTAATTTTTTCTTGGCTTAAAAATGAAAACTGATCAAAGACATGAAGGGTATATTTTTTAGTAGACTGCAAAACAACCTCTTCTTTCGCAAGCTTGTGATTTTGACTTCCGGGCAAAGGACGGGACTGTTTTGCAGTCTAATTTTTTAGGAATAGAGGAATGCACTTGATATTGTAGAGGTGTCTAGAAGTGTCCAAGGTACATGGGTTTACCCAGACATGGCAAAAGGTGTACAGATGTAAATCTGCATGGACACGACTCTACATATATCTGGTGTCTGAAGTGTCTAGTATGTCATGCTCTACCTGTGTGTGTGTAGTGGTGAACAGAGGTGTCTAGACTCATCCAGGCATTTCCTGACATGTCTTGACATCTATGAACACCAGAAGTGAATACCTACATGTAGATGTATTTACGTGACACTGTGTTCCAACACCATTTCACACCTCTAGACACTTCTAGATATCAACTTCTGCGTTTCAGCAAATTATACCCGTCATTCTAGACTATAGCAAAAAAAGCAACATGACACCAAAAATAAGATAACTTTAAGTAAAAATATCAAACTCAACAGTTTCCTGGCCACCATTTGCATGCTGTGCGTGTGGGGCTGTGCATGACAAACTCTTCGGTTTTGCTGTCATATGTTGCTGTGGTTTCCAGTCCTCTAATAAATGTTCCTGCAGTGCAATTCAACAGGCAGCAAGTCATTCGGATTGATTAACCCAAGAAGTTTAGTTTGAATTCATACTGAGTATCACAGAGATTCCAACCCCCTTTTTTCTAAGGAGTTTCTTTTTTTTACCCAAATCTCTCTTCTTTTATCGGTTTTGAAAATTGGGAGAACTTTTTCAAAAGGTCAGTAGTTTTTTGTAATATTTTTGGAAGTCTTCCAAATTTATATTTGATACAAACTCAGGCTGATCTCCCAATTTATTCTTTAAATCCTGACTCTCACTTAGATTAAAAAAGACATGAGACTAGATGGGGATAAAATCACAAAGCTATAACAATATATATAAAAACTATTTTTTCAGGAATATCGAGAAAACCATCTTGACTAGATCACCAGAACAGAGTCTCTTTGTTTTCATCTACCGGGGTTGGAATATCTGCAAACACTTTCCAAATTGTAAACTGTATTATGTATAGAAAACATATGGGTGGGCTTTCTACTTTAACGCTATCGTACACGGGGAGGGGGGGGGGGCAGAATCTGCCACCCTTGACTTAAATTTTACATATAACTTTTCTGATATTGAAGATATGCTGCTGATATTTTTGTGACTTTTCCTAGATTTTACTTTTAGTAAATGTTTTGGGTTATCGTGTTTTGCATTTCAGTGGTAAGGCGAGACCAATTTAATTTCCTGTTTTACGGATCTCACCAAACTTGGTTTTTCGAAAATTGAAAAAGGAAAAGATCAGCGAACTGAAATTGAAAATCAAAATAAAACATTCCTCTTCTAGATTTTTCCTATCTAATAAGTTAAAATTTGCTACGTGCATTTCAAGCTCGAAACTTCACTCTGCGACCAGAAAATCAATCAGATCAGACAACAGTGACTATGCGCGTGACGTTGATGGACGCATCTTATTGGTTAGTTGGATTTTCGTGGGAGATTACACGCTTGACTTGCCATCACGTCGAAGTATTTCAGTGTGTGTTTCTCTGACATCACTCATTAGGAGGAAAGGTCTATCATCGGATGTACATGTACTAAGCGAATTTGAAGCTGCAATAATTGATACTGTGAAAATCAAACTGTTTTCGGCAGAAAATGAAGCCAGCAGCAAAACTTCTGTTTCACTGGACACGCCCTCGTTTTATATCATTGCGGATTTTGGTTACTGAGTCACCGACACTTGGAGTTCTTTCTGCAGGATGACGGAACTAATACCCAAAGAAATCCAGAGATCCTGGAAGGCAAACGAAATGCCTTTGCCACTTTAATGGCATCACAATTATAAGAGGCTGTTCATTTACCGCCAAAGAAGTACTGAGCACGAATAACAACTGCTGGTTACACAACAATCTTGTAGACATTCTGGAAGGGCATTTAATTGCTTTCAGATTACATGAAGTACATGTAGAAATTGCTAACTTCCATAACACAAAGAGTGGCGATCGAATGCCCATTGGTATATCCAGATAATTATCACAGTTTCGAAGAAAGGTCAATTCAGTTGCCAAAAATGTTCGCAAGCGACTGGCTGAAAGATGTTGTTGACCGCAAGGAGAGACACAAAGCTCCGCCGCGGGCGATTATTTTTTATGCCCACTTCAAGATGGCGGACGCTTACTAGAACTGCAACATTACTCAAACTGAGACTCATACTTAAAAAAATTTCAAGAAAAAATAGAAGTTTAAAAAACCGAAGAAAGGTGGGGATGACGAGTCTCGAACGTAGGATCTCATACACGGGAGTCACTATGCACTACCACTACACTAACCAATCATTTCGCTGCCAGCACTCAACATTTTATGTCTATCCAAAGTTCTTACAAAAGTAATCCTGACCCCAACTTTAACCCTTACTAACCATAGATAACCATTCACAACCATCAATAGCCCTACGATGTGACTTTACGAGTAATAAATGAGCCGCGACAGTCTGCCATTCTGAAGTGGGCGTAAAAAGAAAATTTGCCCGCCGTGGGTATAAAGCCCCCACGTTTTTTTGTAAATTGTATTGTCAGTACCTATAAAACAGGATATAAAGATATTTTGGAAGGAATGTTAAAAACTAATATTTTAAATTTGTTCATTCTCCTGTACTGGTGAAGAAGGAAGTATTTTGATGTCTGTATCTTTTGTTTTAGATCAATAAAAAATTTAAAATTTTCTGTTGCGTCAGTTGGCAACATTCTGTCTGCAGTCTGGAAATAACACTTGTTACGCTTGGTGTGTCACGTATCTTACAATTTCAACGTCAGCAAACAAAACCATCTCGCATTCGAGTGTTCATTTTGCAAAAATAAGTCTGCTTTCAAAAACAAACAAAAAAATACGAAAACAAGCAAAAGGCTGCTGGATGGTGGTTACAATTGCTCGGTTCGTAAAATATGTCATTTTGCCTGTGGGTTTGCTGGGTTTCAGGAAACAAAAATGCGTGACCAACTCAGTAACTGTTCGTTTTAAAAATCATGTTACTTTGTTTCGTTTTTCAGTTATTTTGACCATACTTTTTTTAAATTTTTCTGTCCTCCGATCTTGATTTTTTGGCCAAAATTTTCGTAAAACAGGAAATTAAATTGGTCTGGACTAACAGATTGTTAGAAGATGCTTAAATCATTAATTTTGTTATTTCGATTTTTTCGTTAGTTCTGAATTACAAATAAAAATTGATAGTCACAAACATATGTTTTAAGAATTTTAATCGATCGATATTTTAAATTCTAATTAAGCTTTGTGATGTCATAGATATTGTGCAACACTTTGCAGACACACAAAATTACTACTAATATTTTTAGTAATTTGAACAAGTGAGATTCCAACTAGCTTCGTGTGCTTTGCCAATTCGTTTCGTTTTTCACATTTATTCGCAAATATAAATTAAATAGATTCGTTTCATATCTGGTAAATAAACACAAGCCACAACTGTTTATAAGAAAGCACTTATTTACCCTGAAAAGAGATAAATTTAGCATCTTTTAAGTCAAGGATTATGGCCAAAGTAGTGCGAAAACAAACGTTTCAAGAACTTTTTTTATGTAAAATAATTTCTTTTACTGACTTACACATTAGTTTTAAGAATAAATTTCAACTTGAAAAATCTCGTTCACTTCTTATCAAATCTTGAAAAATATGGGTCAATTTCAAAATTTTGAGCAAATTATTAATGATATCATAATGTCACATACTAATTAAAATAGATTAAGTAAATCGTCTTGTGATTATCTATCATTGTACCAAATTGAGTTTAAATACGTAATTAAAGTAAAGCCAAAGTTATAGAGGCGTGGCAGATTCCCCCCTGACCAGCCAGCCTCAAAAAGCCTGTGTACAGGTGTAAGATAGGGTTACATTTAAGTACACTTGGAATCTTTGGAAAACCAAATATTGCATACTTGTGACATTATATGTATATAAAAGTTCATAATTGATGATACGTATTTAAACTTAGAAAATATAAATCTATTAGGATCTCTGTTTTAAAAGTAATGGACTAGCTAAAGTATACTTTGTCTATTGTTCTCATTCTTATTGACAGCTGCATTTATCTGTAAATCAAAATAAATAAAATTATCTTTAATCATATAGGTAAACAATGAAGTTATATTATTGCATATTAACGTACATAGAAATAGGTAATCAATAAGTAGGTAAAAAGACCTTGAAATAGAGCAAGAAAAGAATCATCAATTTTATTAAAAAAATTAAAAAAATTGATGCAGTCAACAGACCAATTAACAATTAAACACCACGCCTACAAAAACTACTGGCTTCTTATGGAGCCCCATTCAAACCACCTTTGGTGAACTGGGCATCTCTGTCTAAATATTGTCATAAATTAAAAAAAATATTGTTTGTTTTATTGTGAACTATTCCCAAATTCCATGCAGTTCAGCTGTGGTTTCTTTTAAACTGTCTCACCATATATATATCACCTACAGGCTTGTAAATTGTTGTCACTGTATGTACTTCTCCCTATGTAATTACCTCTTGTATTTAAAAACAAAAAACAGTAAATCAAATGATGGTAATGGTAATAAATTTATTACTTACTTACAGCTAAAAGTTAACTCGAGGGAAGCATAACAAGTACTAGAAGAGTGGTAATCAGTGTCATATTTGCTGTGCTAACACGTTCAAGGTCCCAAGTGTCCTGCTTACCGTGACCAAGTTCAGTCTGAGCGTAGGTGCCATTAATCTGATATGACTCAGCAAGAGGAAGCCATTTAGCCTTCTGTACATCTGTGCCAAGTTTCTAATGATCAATATGGAAATCATCTCATCAAAAGTGCATTGAAAAGAGTAAAGATTCATACTGCTCATGAATCGCCGATTTAAAGGCTAAGGATTTCAACATGACATTAATAATGCCGTTTTCAAAACAACTTAATAAATACAATAATACACAAATGCAATTTTGTTTTGTGACTTAAGGGATGGGCTATTCTGGTTATTTTTTTCCAACTTAATTTTTTTGCCCTGCCAGCAGAGATCTCACAGACTTGCATCTTTGAAAAGTGACACTGCAGGGTTCAAAATAACTTTTTCCAAAGTTGCTCAAATTTGCCGGATGTTTTCAAAAACTAAGATATCCACTGGTTATTTTGTAGATTAAATGAAATATTGAATAAAAGGAGTTTGTAATGGTCAGGATATTGCTGGCTGTAACCTACAGCCTGCCCCTATTTTTAACCCTGCACTGATTGTAGATCTCTTTGGCCTAGATTACGTTTGACCAGTCATTGAACCAGACATGACAGACGACATTTGGTTGTATGAGACTAATGCAGACTCTGGTTGCAACAGGGTGGTAAAGGACTTTTTTGTGACCTGTTACTGGGCTCAAATCTTGTTATCAAGAACCATTACCGCTTCAAAATTAAGTCTGTGATTCGTCCTGACACCAAAAGAAAATTCACCATTAAAGTATTAATCCTCAATCATCATTCATTACAATGTCCAAAATAAAGTTGTGATTCGTTATTTTAAATGTGCAGGCTCCAGTTTTGAGCACTGCCTTAGTTTCCATTCCTCTCCTCCCCAGTCCTACACCCTCATTTTTTGTACTCCCCCCTCTATTCCTTTAACCTTCTTAGCCTCAAACATGTCATACAGTATGACGTACTGTCTCCATAGTTTCCCTGTAAAAAGTTTGAAAGAATTTAGTTTTTCATCTTAGATAAAATGGTATGTATGATCATTTGCTTTATTCTTATTAATTATCAAACAACTTAATGTGTTGATAGTGTAAGGAGAATTTACATATTGATAAACTGGTTGGGGCTGAAAGCAGGGTTAAATAGTACTTGCTAATGTAGGCTAAAAGATGTCTAAAAGACACCTTTGGTCACCTAAAAAAATATCTTGGTTTATCATCAGAAACCTTCCAAAATTCAGCAGGGCAGGCACTTTTTTTTTCTGAAAGTCTGACACTTTTATCCCACTCTCTTCTACGAATCTACTGCAACAGTTTTGAAGGAAATTCGAAATACGTGCCAAAAAGAGAAATGTTATCAAAAATTATCCATGGCAGGCAAATAATCTTTCCATGTTTCTTTTTTCACAAAACATTATTTGAGACTTTGTGAGTCATACGTTTATTTTATTCAAAAAGTTAAAAAAGCCAATTGAATGTACATACTTGGAAAATTACTTGCACATACAGATGATAAACCAGGATGTTTTAAAGGTGGCCTTATACTGTAAAATTCCAATAATAAGCCCCGGGCCTTATATTTGTTCAAAGGGCCTTTTTGGCATATTTCTTTAGACTTTGTATTGAATTTTAGGTGAGGGGGCTCTATTTCTTTTTTGGGGGGGGGGCTTATTATCGGAATTTTTCGGTATCTTATTTTGACATCATAACCAATTAGTAACACCATTCACCAAATTTCTTTATAATCTTTCATTACTAAATGAGAAGTAAATTGTGGAAAGTCAAAATCAACTCAGTTATACCAACTGTACATGTATCTGTACACTCACTCTTACCTTAATGGTTGGTGTGAACATGAGATTATGTAGCCCAGTGGGTTGCGGATATTCAAACAACCTACAGTTCAATATTAAATGCAATATATAAGTTAGAAAATCAAGATTTGTTTACATTTAAAAAATTAATATTTCTATTTGCATTTACATGTATGGTGTAAATACAATAATGAATAGATTAGATTTTGTTTATTTAAATGATCAATGCAAGAACATTAGAAGTAAGAAAACGCGGGTTCTGGGACAAAATCAATTATTCATAAACACCTGTCTTACGAGAAAATTCCTTTTCGTTCTCGTCGTTTGCAGTTACGGGGAATACTTTAATATATTATCCATTTTATCTAGTCTTTTTAATTCACACAAACCTCCCTATAAGTTTAATAGAGGGTCTGAATGGGGTTTGAGATTTGAGGATAATTCTAGCTAATTGCTGATATTAATGGTATCAAGAAATCGAACTGGTTACTGAGAATTGGCCAAAAAAATTAGCTGATCACTGAGAACCGGGCACCCCCATTCAGGCACTCTTAATATTACCCACTTGCCTTTCTACACACCACAGCCGAGAAACAATGTCCCCGGCTTGGACACACGAAATATTCATTATGTCCCCATATAAAACATACATGTACACATACACCTTTTGGATCATACCCATGAAACACAAGAATTTTTCAAGCTCAAAATATACAACCACACACACAAAATAAATAAACTTAGCCCTATTGAAATACCCTTCATCTCTGACTGAATCCAAAACAGGTAACACGTTAAAACGGACACGGCCTTAAAACAAAAACAAATCCGAGGGCTTGATGGTCTGGTTAATTGCAAATTAACAACCAAACCAACATGAAACATACAAATATTCTCTGTCCTCCTCTTTCAAATCTTGCCAAAATTTGCTAAACACCCACACCCTGGGGATTGTTCAATAGACAAATTCCCACTTATGCCCCACATTTCCCTGGGGTAGGGGAGATGGGGTTTATATTGACTAGCGCATAATGAGGAAATGGAGGTGGAAATTCATGCTGAAGAACTTGAAGAAAATGAAGAACATGAAGAAACTGATAAATTTGAAGGACTTGAGGAAATTGTACCTGCATAGCCAGCATTGCATAAAAAAATAACGGAGACGCAACTTCAGGAATATCTTGATGACCCCAATATTGATGTTATTGAAGATATTTGTTATATACATTGCAAGCTTTATTTGACGCATGATTATGAAAATTAAAATTGCTCATATTTACGTTGTATGGCTTGCAAAATAGCTATGTTTCAAATAGATGAAGATTGTAGTTGTTTTGAAGATGTGATGGGTTATTGTGAACATTGTGAAAAAGATAGGACGCACAAGAGGATTTATGAAGCCTATAAAAAGTGAAATTAATTTGTGTTCTATTTTTAATGCAGATTTGTATTAAAAATATATAAAAACGGTTTAAATACTTCGAAAACATAATAAATACAAAACAATGTCAAACCAGTCTGTGAGATATTTAAAATCTCTTGCTAAAGAGAAAGGAATCAAGGGCTATCATAAGATGAAGAATACCGGACTTATCAAGAATTTGGGATCGAGGAATCCGTGGAGACTACGCGCAAGACTATGAGTCAGAAGCGTGAACTTACTGATCTAAAACTATTGAATTATTATTGTATTCATAGAAAATATAAATATCAGTGCAAGGATTGTAAAGAAGTGGGTTTTGTAAACATGATAAGCAATTATACTTGTGTAAAGATTGTGGAGGGAAATGAATACGTGAGCATAACAGACGAAGATACATTTGTAAAGAAAAAGGAATATGCGAACACGGCAAACAAATATATTTTGTACAGACTGTAGAGGTAAAAGGGATATGCAAGCATGAAAAGCGCAAAGATTATTGTGAAATCGTTCTAGTATTTTGAATCCCGAAAAGACGGATTGAATTAACAATTAAATGGGTGACTATTTAATTATTTTATCTTGGTTTTAACAATATGGGAAAGTCCCATGACAAACGAGCAATGGTGATTACGCGTAATCGTGAAAGTCAAACACTTAGAACCAATCTCAGACCCCGTATCCAAGAATTTTTTAAAATGGAGACTTTTTCCCCCGAATACGGCTACAGTCCACACGTAACCGGCGTTTTCGGGCACCGAAAACGGAGGTTTTCAAATACTATCTCCAGGGTGGAGATTTTTGAAAACGGAGATTCATCGTGTTCATGTGGACGGGCGAAAACGGAGGTTTTCAAATACGATGACGTCATGCCCAGGTTCAAGGCTCGCTCTTCCGCTCATACGATTTGAAAACGCTACGTGTGGACGCAGATTTTTGTAAATACGGAGAAATAAACCTCTGTTTTCGAAAATACCCAGCTGCGAGTGGATGGTCAAATACGATTCAAAAACACTACGTTTGGACGCAGATTCTTTTTAAATATGGAGGAAAATATCTCCGTTTTCGAAAGTACCCGGCTACGTGTGGGCGAGGCCTCAATCTCGGCATACGTAAGTCGTATTTTTGTGTTAATCCAGTTAGCTTGCGGGATGCATGGATGGACGAGCCACTTAATATAGATGATATTATCCCCGCTACGTGCGTCATGTTTGTCACACGTGGGAACTCAAAACATAAACCAAATGATGAAACCAAATTTCCCATGCGTGAGAAAAACAAAATATTCATATTTAAATTAAAGTTGTTATAAAAGAGCTTGCGGGATGATTGCATGGGTGCGTTGATACAGAGGATATTATACCCGCCACGTACATCATGTTTGTCACACGTGGGAACTGAAAAATAAACAAGTGAACCACAGATTTAATCAACCAATGGGAAACCTCAAATAACTTGCGCCATGTTTTCGCAGTGAGTACTTCATTTCTCACACGTGGTAGCTCTTCACAAACTGAACTACACTATGAATCAAAAACGCTTCATTTCCTTCAGGACTGACTTATGCAAGGTGATTAACATCATCATAAAAGACGGAAGCCCAAAATCTATTAAGGATCAATTCACTGCATTGGCTCAAGTTTATCCAGAACTTAAAGATGGTGCATCTCTGCCTGATTTGGTTAAAGCAAACACAATGGACGTTGATGGTAATGCGAAAATGGAAAAAAAGCCCTCTTCAACTGTGATCAAAGAGAAGCTTCTTGCCAGCATGACTG
>JAOEJI010293111.1:0-11675 GCA_025448255.1 Umimayanthus chanpuru | reverse complement strand
TGTAGCCACTGGAGCAATGCTGTATAGTTAGGTGGAGATATCAGTCTTGAAGGTGAGATCTGTAGCTACTGGAGCAATGCTGTATAGTTAGGTGGAGAGATGAACCTTAATAATAATTTCATACTGTGATAATTTTAATGGCAATAATTTTTTTGATATATAGCATACCAAAAGCACACACGCAAGAAATGAGAAGTCGTATTTTGTACTCTTAAAAATCTTTGTTCATTTGATTTTGTTAAGAAAATTGTAAATATCTGTTGTATTTTCCCAAATAAAGATTTTGTTTTGACAAAATACAAAGTGTTTTGTCTACTCCCACTACTTTTTTGGGAAAAAATGATACTTTCAAAATCACATTAAGTTTCTAGAATTGAAGAGGTCGGTGTAAGAATGGCCTAATTGATGATTTTGGACCACCCTTCACAAAACCTCAAAATTATCTACCTTCCTGCAATGCTACAGTGGTCAAAGGAATCATGTTATGTAGCCAACACATTGGTCTTGTAATCTGAATGGAATTACCACCCAAACATTAGCAAGTGACTTTACCTTTGACTAGAAAAGAAAAGCTTCCAAAATGCCAAGAACTTCCTATAATCTCCGCTGTGGGTAAAAAACACTTCCCCTTTTGAATGTTTAAAAAAAAAACACCGAAACTAGACATGCTGGAATAGACTACCTAGACCGAGAAGCTTTTATCACACCAAATGGCAAATTTTATTTTTGGTCATCCACCTTTTGAGACTAGCAACCCCCTTCTCTCTCGGGTTCCACTTCCTAGTCTGTGACTGCAGAAATCAAGCCAACAGACAGCAATGCTCAAGAAAGGTGTTAATGCCACAATGGAAAGAAGAAAATGGGTGTCAGCCACATTAGTTTGATCGCTAAACCCCTAAATAAGCTGTGGCTAATCAAGTCTTTCAAAAAAGGACCCCGTCCGTTTGCTCTTCCCCAGTTATTTTCACGGCAATATAATTATATAGGTTTAAATTTCATAAGTTAAAGTGCTCTAATAAATATCCCAAATTTGAAAACTTGTTTTGCTATAAATTATACCATTATCCTGGGAAACAGTGTAGCTGTGAAAAAACCCGGAATCTTCCCAGTATTTAAAAGATCATTAAAAATCGTCACTTAGGCCATTTTTGCACCGACTCCTTCAATAGCCCATTTCTGAATTATGCTTCAGTTCCCATGAACAATAACCTGAAGTCGAGGCTACGTGCACAGTTTTCATAACTTTGCTGTATTTTCTCAAATGAAGCCTCGACTTCAGGTTATTGTTCGCGGGAACGGAAGTGTAATTTGGAAGTGGAGTATTAAAGATGTCTGTCCCTTCAAACTGTGTTAATTATTACCTCAACCATAATATTATCATGTGTTAAATAAGTGAAATGGACATTTTAGGTGTTACCTATAGTAAATAGGGGATTATCAAATTTCTAAGTCATAGAGTTTCTGAAATAATTTTTAGTAAATAAGAACGAAATTCCTGGCAGCTCCAATTTCTTGGATCCTTCTTTTGAACCTCCATATTAAATGAACCCTGTAGGGAAACAACCTTGACAGCTTGCTGGAAGCCATCGTTACTTTGGCTGAGGTAAACGACCTTAAGGCTGAAGGAACAGGTGCTGTTGAGGGTGTTGTCATTGAGTCAAGAACTGACAAGGGTAGAGGGTAAGTTGCAATAAACATACCAGGAAAGGATTTAGCGGGGAGGCTGCACCATTTAGAGGGCATGGTCATTGAGTCAAGAACTGACAAGGGTAGAGGGTAAGTTGCAATAAACATACCAGGAAAGGATTTAGTGGGGAGGCTGCACCATTTAGAGGGCATGGTCATTGAGTCAAGAACTGACAAGGGTAGAGGGTAAGTTACAATAAACATGCCAGGGAGGGATTTAGGGGGAGGCTGCACCATTTAGAGGGTGTGGTCATTGAGTCAAGAACTAACAAGGGTAGAGGGTAAGTTACTATAAACATGCCAAGGAGGGATTTAGGGGGAGGCTGCACCATTTAGAGGGCGTGGTCATTGATTCAAGAACTGACAAAGGTAGAGGATAAGTTACATTAAATATACCAGGGAAGGATTGAGGGAGGAGGCCACACCATTTAGAGGGTGTGGTCATTGAGTCAAGGACTGATAAGAGTAGACAGTAATTTATAATAAATATACCAGAGAGGGATTTAGGCTGCACTGTGTAGAGGAGTGGCCCTTCTTTCATTGGCACACCTGCAGAAGAATAAGAAAATGCAAAACATTCACAATTCATATAAAACACTTAATTTTATTTGAATATGTCTCTGGATTGCCAGGAAACTCTTTCAGGCACCTCCACACCCTCCCAAAATATCTTGCTCCAGCCCTATCACCCCTCTGTCTGGGTTGACCACCAAGATTCTATTGAGGAATTTTTCAGAAAATTTTTTTTTAATTAATGGTGATTGTGATCAAAATATTTATTCATTTTTGAGCAGAGAAAAAAAAATGCCCAATTTCAGCCCTAAGCAATACTTTTGAGTATTGTGAATGCTATGTGTGGTATCTGCCAGTGGGATAGCTTGGATATTAATGGAATTGGTTCGTTTCCAGGATTGCATATAGGGGAACCAATTTTGCCCAATAACCCTTGCAAAAAGGTTCCATTAAGTTTTTAAAATATCGCTTCAAAATACCAGAGATGCATTTCACTGCTTTGAAATTAATTTTGTCATTGCTCTCTTAGACATACAAAGCTATGTATGGCTGTCTTGCTTTCATCAAATGCCAGCATTTACAAATTTTACCTTGTGAACTGGTAAACATGTGGATTCGTTGTGATCTTTAGTATGATTAATGATCTGGGGGATATTTAAAACAGCTTTGGAATATCTGTTTCAGGCCTCTTGCTACAACACTGGTGCAGAGGGGAACTCTCCGAAGAGGCAGTGTGATTGTTGCTGGAACTGCCTATGCAAAGGTTTGGAAACTCATATTTAATAGTTAGAACTGTAATTATATATGGTTCAATTAATGTTGAACTATTTTATTTTAATTTTTGCTACTGACATTGCAGTTATGTCTGACATAAATGTGAATACTGTAAGAACGATAGCAGATTTTTTATTACTACTATAAATTATGCCTCTTTATGCAAAACATAAACTGTAATATCAGTAGTGGACTGGAAAGAACATTGCTATAATTTGAATCATTACATCAGGTGGTTTCTTATTAAACTTAAAGGTGCGGCAAATGTTTGATGATAAAGGCCAGGTTGTGTCTGAAGCTCAACCTTCCACTGCAGTAGAAGTTCTCGGGTGGAGGGAAATCCCTCTTGCTGGTGACATCGTACTTCAGGTTGACTCCGAGGTAAACCCATCATGTTGACAGCTCTTCCTTTATGTACTTGAAACTTACAAGTACGAAGACGTACACTTCATGAATATGAAGGAGGAGCTTACAATCATGATTCATAGACAATGCTATTTTCATTAGTTCATTGCTGTTCCGCCCCTCCACTGATGCTTTTTTTGTTTTTGCAATTTGAAAAATTGATATGAAAAATTGAAAGGTAGCACTGTACAAATACTTAAACAATATTGTATTTAGTTTCTAAACAGCATGGGATATGAAAACTTGTGATAAAATAAAATTCTCATCTGTCAGAGAAGCCTTGCAGGTAACATATGTCTGGTAAAACAGGAATTAAAACCCATTGTAGTTGAGTTTAGCTACTTCATGGGTATTGTGTTGGTAAATATACAAACAACATCCTTCAGTCTTTTTCTTTTCCTGACTACCTCCCAAGTTTTTGACCAAAATATCTGTAAAGCAACTAATAAAATTTAAATGAAAAATTGGTAAATAAATGCCTAACTATAAAATGGTGATACAAAAAGAAATTTAAATAGCAATATTTTTGCTGATGTTCACTGTTAATATTATTTTATTTAGTATTTAATGTAAGTTGCAGATAATATTTTAGTCTACTCATCCAAATTCCAATTCGTCTTTAGCAACAAGCTCATGAAGTTGTTTCTTACCGCAAAGCAAGCGTTAGACACCAGCGACTTCACGTTCTCTCGGGTGAGGTAACTCCCATTCCAGTATCCTCTGAACAAGGCAAGGGCAAGCCTCGTGTCTCCGTGAAAGAATACGACACCTCCAGCAAGTTAGATGTTGTTGTGAAAGGTAACCAGAGTTAGCAAGATAATGGCAAAGCCTCAGTTCTCCTTGGTGGACAGTCTGGCAGCTGAGCTTAGTCAAACATTGTTGCACATAATCAACCACTACCACTTGCAGTCAAACAAGTTTGAACAGATATTAGGAAAGACATCTATTGGAGCAGTCACCAAATTGGCTATACCTGATAACATGTTCATTATTTTGTTGCACATTTGGAGAATCACAGACACTTGAACAGTCTTAACAGTGTTAAAGCTTTTCTGTCCTATCAAAACTCTGCACATGTATATTCTTCAAGTTAGAACCTATCCTGTACGCCTGTTTCTGACCTCAAGAGCTTTGGTAACTACCCCTTTTCCATCTCTGCTCCTACTCTGTGGAATTCATCTCCAACTAAAAACTCAAAAGTCCTTGGACATTTTTAATCAGATGTGACTTTTTAACAAGGCATTCTCTTAGCTTGTTCATAAATATTTTAAATATTAACAATTTTTAGCTTTTAAACTTTTCCCATAATATTCACAACTTTTTTTGACTGTTTTAACCATAAATTAATGTTTTGGCTTTTAGATTTTTTAGTTTTTTTTTAGTTTTAAACATTTGTATCGTTGTAAAGCACTTTGAATGTTAGAAATAACCTTATATAAATTTATTATGTAATGACACAAGTCCTTTGTCTGAGCATTTACCACTTGGTGTATTGTGACTAATAATAATTTATTATGTTAGGTGACGTCAATGGATCCGTTGAGGCTGTGTTAGATGCACTGGAAACCTACAAATCACAACAGATCAAACTCAGCGTGCTGCATTCTGGAGTTGGACCAGTGTCAGAAAATGATGTGAAAATGGCAGCACCATTTAAAGGTAAGGTAACTTTTTAACACTCCACTGGAGCTTTCAGTTAAGATTGATATGGTTTAGTGTATAGCTGAAATTTGGAGCATTAGCCCTTCATCAGAACAGACTGCTGTGACGAAGGGCTGATGCTCAAGACATCAGCTATAAACCAAACCTTTCAGGTGAAAAACATACCATATCAACCTCAGTTGATCAAAACCATTAACTTACAGCTTATTCGCCATTACATAAAAACAGGTTTTTAAAAAAAACTAGTCCTCCAGAGCTTTCAGTTAGTTTCAATATTTTTGAAATAAAAAGTCTGCAGTTTCTACCTACATTTAGTAGTTTAGATTAGCAAGACAGTTGAATGTTATGAAACAGGTTACAAGTTGCTCGTCTGTTTTTCAAACACATTTATACTGAAAAAAAGTTTTATTCAATATTGTTAACTATTACATGACTACATCTAACACAAGTTTAATCCAGACCTGTTTTTATCTCATATCAGGTGTCGTGTTTGGTTTTAACGTCAAGGTGCCAAGGGAGGTGCAGTCCTTAGCAGATCAACTTGGTATTCCCGTCAAGCTACATAAGATCATTTACAAACTTTTTGAAGATCTAAAGGTACAGAGAACTAAGTATGTCATGCCCAAAATGAGGCCCCACAAAAGGGTGATGGGGGAGGGGTCTGGGGTCTGCTGCAGGGTTCTTGCAGAGTCTTAAAAAGTCTCACTTTTAGTTTTGTATGATGTGCTGACTTCAAACGGTCTGTTTGTAATCAGAAACCATGTACAGCAAATAGAGCAGAAAGAATCTTCAGGGGCTCCCTATGACAACAGACCCTGCATTTATCTTTTGTTTGCCCAAGCAATAAGAACTTTTCAAATAATAGAACAACCCGACACAAAAGGGAACATAAATTGAGTGTATTAAATAAACTAAGTTACCTTTACAGTATTGCATTGCTGTAAGAATGCATCATCGTTACAGTTGTTACAAAATGTATTAGTTTTTTGTGAAATAAGCTTAATTTGCACTGTATTGTATACTGAAGTCCTAAAAATCAATAATCTATTAATTATTTACCTAGAAAATTTAATCTTTTAGTTGATCCCAATAACTTGAAATGCCACTAACTGGAACAGTTTTTTGTTTCACCTCAGACTTAGAAAATAATATTAGGCATCTACTGCAGTTGTGATTCATTTATAACATACTGCAATTTGTTTACCTTCAATGTCTAATATTTCAGAATGAACTGTCAAGCAAGCTTCCCCCTGTAACTGATGAGGTAATCACAGGCGAGGCTGTCGTTAAGCAGGTGTTTCAGCTGACAGGTGCCAAGAAAGCCACAGTTGCTGGCTGCAGAGTAAAGCAAGGATCTTTGGCCAGGAAAGACACCAAATACAGAGTGTTGAGGGATGGGCAGGTTGTTCATGAAGGTAACTGCACCATACATTTCAAGTTACTTTTACATACTTTTGGGCTGATCCCATAAGTATCTGCTGCATATTATGAACATCAAACTTATAGTGCTCAGTGTATAATTTCCGTTTTAGATTGTTACGTATACTGTATTTGAGAGTAGGCCATTCTAGCAGCTGAGTGCCGATCGATCGACTGCGATTGACCATGGTCCGTTGATCGATCAACCAAGGTCGAGCGAGAACGGTCGATCGATCGGGCATAAGGCATCGAAAGCAAGATGACCAAGGTCGAGCATGGTCAATCGTGGTCGAGTGACATTAGAGAGCTTAAGCAACGAGGACGGGAACGTCAACGAGAACGTTGCAAAACAATTGATTAAGTTACAGAATACAATCACTGCACGTGGGAATGCAACCACCTGGCCAATTTTTCGCCGTCGTCTTTAGAAACAGAACGTGAAAACCTCAATTCTCGAGTTTTGTAGAGAACGTGAACGTCAGAGTACAGATCATTTCTATCTTCATGCAGCTTTAAAAACAAAGCTTCTAAATTTTCATATTCACACACCTTTAGGCAAAACGAAAAAGAAACGCACGAGTTATACAAACAAGAAAGGGGAAAACGGAAAGTTAAAAATTCAGCAGCCGTCTTCGTTGACGTTCCCGTCCTAGCTGCTTAAGTTCCCTATTGAGTGTGGTTGACTATGATCGACTGCGGTCGGAACGATGCGCAGTCATAGCATTTGCAGTTTCGAGATTCTAAAATATGAACATAATATTTATTTGGGAGCTTGCTTTGTTTGGGGCATTTAGAGAACGACGCATAGTCATAGCAAATGCAGTTTCAAGGCTATAAAATATGAACAAAATCTGCGCTTGTTTTGTTTGGGGCATTTAGAGAATGACAAAGTCATAGAAAATGCAGTTTAGTGGCTCTATGGTCGACCGTGATCGAGCGTAGTCGACCACAATCGAGCATGGTCGACCATGATCAACGGTGATCGGCGCTCAGCTGCTGGAGTTGCCTACTATGCTGTATTTGACAAGACAAATCAAGGGAGCATGCGAAACAGCTTGTTTCGAGGCCTCAAACAGCTTGTTTCGAGGCCTCATGTCCTTGTCCCTTCGGCCGCCATCTTGGATTTCGCCGGCGCCGGAGCATGGGCTTGAGTGATGATCAATAACTCAACGCGGGCCGAAGGCCCGAGGAGCGAGCGACGAGGGCGAAGCCCGTTATCTTTTGAAATTCAAATTTCATGCGCCCACACAAAACTAATTCAGCGGTTCACTTTCTCAAACTCAAGCCCACGCTCCCGCTCCGGCGAAATCCAAGATGGGGGCCGATCAGACAAACTAACGAAACTTGTTGACCTCGAAACAGGCTGTTTCGCGTGCTCCCTTGGACAAATCTCAAGTTTCTGCAGAATTTCATCTTAATCTGCTGATCAGTATCTTGGTTTCAATTAACAGGAATCAAAATTTGAATCATAGTGGCACAGTACACTAGTCGACAGTGATACACAAAAATTTAATATTGAGACTTTTTGCGTTCGACGTTAGGAGAACGCAATCCTAATCCGGAGTTGGGTGGTCTCCCTGTGTTGTACAGACCAAGAAATTTTGAGATTTTTTGTTCATGGACTGCCATTTGGATGCCCCTCTTGGTTTTTTGCAGGGTCGGCCTCGTTTTCGAATCTGGCCAACCTCATGGTCGAATTTTGGTCGGACTCGTTTTCGTGGCTGTTGTACTTGGCCGACTGGTCGCTGATATTGTCACGATTTTGTCTTGTCTTTGTTACAACTTGAATGGGCAAAAGTTATCGAGTAATACTTTGTCAACACAATTACCAAATGCCCTCAGTCACTTCATTTGTTTTAATCTGGCAGCTCTCTACAAGACTTCGAACAGTCTTGTTTACATTTTGAAAATCATCGGAGCGAAAACACAGGCAGAACTAGAGGTGTTAAAGGTTATCAAAATATTACTTTGTGTGGTGCGAGGTTTTAACCAATTAAATATATAATATTGCAAAATACTAGAATGATGGCGGTGCTCTGGTGCAATATTTCAGTTGAATCACTCATCTGATGTGTTTCAACGCTGTTATCCTTACTGCTATTGTTGTAAATAACGCTATTAAAGGACAGTGGGGAAAATGACAGGCGGACTAGCACACGAAATACTTCTAGTCCAGTTAACTAGTGAAAAAAATCCAGCTTTTAGTTCTATCCCTACAGTTAATTTCTCAGCTTTTTTTAGAGAGGTCGAATGCACTACACTGATCTGTGATTACTTCTAGTCTTTGGTAATTTGGGACGAAGTGATGGGGTGGGAGCGAGTTGTTGATTTTGAAGGAGTTTTTAATGTTTTCAAAGTAAATATAATTTTAAAAAAAAATTAATATGGGACAAAGAAACCAATTAATTAAAATCTGCAACTTACAGAAGACACACTCGTGAAATTAATTTAGAAACATTATAGCCAGCTCACCCATCTTTTCATACCTTTCCTCTCCAGGGAAAC
The DNA here is from genome assembly GCA_025448255.1 of Umimayanthus chanpuru. Taxonomy (NCBI): domain Eukaryota; kingdom Metazoa; phylum Cnidaria; class Anthozoa; order Zoantharia; family Parazoanthidae; genus Umimayanthus; species Umimayanthus chanpuru. Next base: position 2,711 of record JAOEJI010293111.1, on the reverse strand, counting down.
TCACAAGTTTAAAGCGAGGCTCAGATGACGTCAGCACAGCGAAAAAGGAAATGGAATGTGGTGTGACACTGGAGAAGTTCAAGAATTTTGAAGAAGGGGACATTATACAATGTGTGACAATAAATCTGTTGAAACAGGAAATTGATTGGGATTGGGGATTCTAGGATCATAGCGAACTGTTCTAAATTATAAAATGGAAATATATCTGTCTTATATGATAAAAGTAGTTTTATTGATTAATTAAAGTTCAGATATTTTATGCAGTTCAGATAATTTAAAACAACATTGGTCAAAATAATGGTTACTTAGTACATAATTATTTATTTAAAATATTACCTGATCCCTTGAAGTTACAAGGATTTTTAGTGGCCATGCAGGATACGAAGTTACCTTCGGTTGACAGAATGTCAGTTTTCTTTTTGCCTGAAAGCTTAACGTCTTTCACTTCGATCAATGTGCATTTGGATCATGTTCCATTAGTTTTAATTTATATTGAGTGTTACACTGCAACAGACATGGGTGTATATATTTTGCAGTAGGTGTCGACCTCTATTGTTTTCTAATTCTACTTACAGGTAGACTGAAAAATCATCAAAACACTGCCAAGAATTTTTATAAAATTGTGAGAAAATGGATGTCTACCAGCGAGATCATAACTATGATTCGTACCAGACAGTGTGAATGTAGTTAAACATTACATTATCAAGTTTTAGGTTGTCTATATTCTGATTCGCAGAACACGTAACACTTCAGACTATTCTCCGAGGGGTTTTCTTGATGCCCGAACTAATTATATTTTCAAAATCACTTATGAAAATTGACATACAAAGTTGAATAACACATCTTTTATACCAGGGTGCGAATTAACGATTTTGTTTGGCCTACAAATTTTCGTTTTAGCTTTGGGAGAAAAAATGTTTCCACATAAGTCATGAGTTACTTGAAATTTGTGGGCCTGCAAATCTGAAAATCTGTCCTACTTTTCGTCATTTGTAGGCCCTTAATTCACACCCTGAATACAAATCCATTATAAAATGCTTGAGAAGTGTTAAAGTGTCATGTAGTGTATATTTACATGTAACACTAATGTTCTAGTGATCATCCTGTACACTTGTTTTTGATACTGTAATTAGACTCAGGTAATTAAAAACTTCATTTTGAAAATTAAACCAGTCTGATTTAATTTACAGTAACTATTACTTTCAAAAAGCGTTTATAATAAAGTGATGCAGGTTTTCTGTGTCGTACCAACCGTCACATGAAGTCTGTTTTTCCTGTCTTGCAGTGATCAACATCAGCTATAGATCTCTCTGTGCCCATCAACTCAATGTTGAGCCAACTTGCAGATAATTAGTTGCATTGTCAGCAAATTAATAAGCAGTTTGGTGCTAATTAGCTTTTCCTCTTTTGTTGGAATTGATCCAGGTCCTTTTGCAACCTTGGTGTCATTTTACTCATGACAATTTTATGAATATCTAAATTTAAAAATATATAGTTCATAACACTTTATGGACTAATAAGGGGTACCAGACCGTTCTGTTTTTAAAACCCCAATGTTTGCTTAATTTCGTAGGCCTTGATTTCACACCAACTGAAACTTGATTGTAGAGACATTATATAACACTAACCAGAACTTAATTTATGCAGAAAAATTTATTATTCCACGAACGCATGTTGGATATGAGCTTTTAAGCCCCATGCAAACGGACGCAACATTGTTGGCCAACAACACGCAGCATTGTTAGGCCCAAGATGGCAAGAATGTTGTGACTTGTTGCGTCCGTTTGCATGGAACCACAACAATGTTGGCACTTGTTGCGTACAGTTTGAAACCGGTCAAACTTTTGGCGCAACAAGTCCAAACATTTCTATTGTTCTGTGACCGGCGAAGCGTAGCGCCCGTTTGCATGGAACCCCAACAATGTTGGCCGCGTGAAAACGTCTGCGCACGCGCCTTGTAATATTTTTTTCAAAAAACAATCGTGGCGCGTTTTCTTCTTTCTGGATTGTTGTAAACATGGCGTATCAAGCTGAGTTGAGCGAATAATTTGAGGAAACATCAGACGTTTAGGCAAAAAATCGAAAAACGCAAGTAAATGCACCAGAAGATGCTCAGACCACGAGGTGGAACAGCTGACTGACCTCGAGGAAAACTCTTGCCTCTGGGACGTGTCAAATAAAGACTTATTTGAGGAAAAAACGTGAGAGGGCCTATGAACAGATAGAGGAAAATCTTGGGACAGAAAGGGCTGTTATTAAGGCCAAAATAACGACCTTACGCCAACAATGTTGGCGGGTGTTGCATTGGTTTGCATGCACCACGCAGCAAGTGCCAACAACTCCCAACATTGATTGTTGGGCCCAACAATGTTGTGACTTGTAGCGTCCGTTTGCTTGGGCCTTTAGATAGCAGACGAGGTGTGGAGCACTGAGTCAGCTATCATGAACTCATATCCAACAAGCGTGAGTGGAATAATTGAAGAGCTCGGTGCAAAAACGGCCTAAGTGATGATTTTTGGTGACTTTAATAAAAAAGAATGGGAAATTTTGGGTTTTTTTCACAGTTGCACTGTATTCTAGGCTAATGGTACATACACTTTTTTTTTTTAATAAGAACAAACTTAATAAGAACATTGAGGCTGAAATCGTCCAAAAAAATAAGAACAAGTTAAGAACAGACTGAGGCTGAAATTGAAATTTATTTAGAATTA
>JAOEJI010293000.1:0-11679 GCA_025448255.1 Umimayanthus chanpuru | reverse complement strand
GTACGCGCCTGCTCTTTTTCTTTTTACCTAACTTTTTGTGAGGAGAGTTAATGTTTCGGTGTGTTGTCCGTAGTAGATTTTTGTGCTAAGAAAAAAACACATTGAGTATTTTCACACAATCTATTTTCCCCTCGTCTTGAAGCAGTCGTGTTAGGCATGCAGTTACACTTCACTGCAAAAATTCGTTTTTAAAAATGAACCGTAAAAGTTTGATGATATTAAATTGAACTACCATAGGATGCATCTGCAATTAATACGACCGAAGGAAGTACAGGATGTGTCAAAATAGTCCTTCGTTTCTTCATTCAATCGGTGCAATTAATAATTTTTCTCTGAAATCAAGCGAATAGTGACAAAATATTTACCAAGATGCATAGCATCAAGCCATTGGTCGAGACAAATATTTAAAAAAGCTACTATTCACAAACAGGAACTCTCTAACAAAACTTTTTTCTAAACTTCCGTTCTTTGATGGTTGAAGCTGGAAGGAACAAACGACCTATAATCCCAAGCACAGATAAAGTGATAGAAATCGAGAAAGAGGCAAAAACACATCCTCATTATATTAATTTATACTACTTGCAATAATCAGACATTTTAATGCAACGCATTCTACGGGAAAAAATGACAAAGCTTTTATTTTAAAATTAATAGTTAAAATTTTTGGCATATATACAGTTTTCAGAGAACATGCTGTTTGTCAATTAAAGTAAAACCAAATAAACTGTTTGTGTACATTTTCGAGTAGACTTACGAATATTGCTTTTTTTTCTTTTATTAAACTTTTGCATATTTCATTTTCTTTTTGTGCTATCAAAACAAGTGAACCCATTTTTGAGGCGCGAACATTTTTTGATGCGATATAAGTATTGTATCCATAAAAACTGAAGTGAATACAAACTTTACAAACAGGAGCATGCAGCAAGCACTTTACTAATTAAATGTCTGTCTTCTGTAACACCAGGAGCCGGATAAAGCAAAACTGAGGTTAAGAAGCTGTAGTATATGAAGCAAATCGGAGTTCTTGGTTGGTTGCAGAACAACAAATTTTGTAAGGTCAGTTTCGTTCAGATATACTGAAAATGCTCTTTATTAGCTAACACGGCTACAGTGGATAGCTGGATCATAACATACCCGGACTTCATACATGTAAACCACATAATTGCTTGCAAACGTAACTGATCCCAAAAAGCAAGGATAGTTGAGCGAATTCAAATGCACATATGGCAAATTCGGCAAAAAGTCCAGAAAATACGTTTGAATTATCAATTACACTCGTTTTTTATAACAAATTTAGGCTGAAAAAATCCTAAAATTTAAGAAAATCAGTGCTAAAAACAAATCCGAGGATGAGTAAAAGCAAAAGAACTTTTGTTTCGGATACTGCACAAAATCATGAAAACAATTTGTATCTCGGCTGTAGTTCGTCCGTGCAACATCACCGATAGTGTTGTGCATGTACAACTTTCAGGGTAGCAGCTAATTAATAGGGCGTACTTATGCTTCCGGTTGGTTTGGGCAAATGGAAATTAACAAATGTACACCCAGTACTAACAAGTATGTTTAAGAACGTCGAGGCTGACATCCCCAATATATTTAAAACATTCTGCCTCAGCCCAAAAAGTAGACGTTCTTTTAAATAAAGAGTACAAAAAGAATTTGTACACTCAGCTGATATAGATCGTTCACCACTAATCAGTACAAATAATTGGTGTTTTCAATCGAGTTTTGTGTAGATGTGAGCTAAATGAAACAAAAAATGTTAGAGTAGTTTCTAGCATGTAATGAATATCGGTTTGCTGCTGACATGTTGGTAGAATACTTGAGGAAGACGGTATGTTGAACTGAAGAAACTGTAATAAATCATTGGGCGTGAAAGTAGACTGTGAAGCACTACTGGTGAGTTTGCCTTTTGTCAACTCCTTCGGCGGCGGTTTTTAATTTAAAGCAGAAAAGTAAAACTAAGATATCAATTCAGCAACTGGGGAAATGTTATTGTACGGAAGACATGGAGCAGCACTATTTGATTTACCATTTAGAGTGGATAGTTTCTACAATCTTTTCGTAATACTTCTTATGGAGCGAAAAAAGTAAACTTTAGAAAATATCTCCCGCGCAAACTCGCTGCGCTTACAATGTAGTCAAGGTTTCAATTATGATTTTAGGTACAGTTTCACGCATGCTTGGCATACTACAAAAGATCGGTATAAATTGGAAATAATAAATATGTCGTTCGTTTCCTATGGCACCACTCTTGAAAACAAAACGTCCGTAGCTTGGGCGACTTACCTTACATTTTGTTCTAATGTAGTCTTTTAATGAATCTTCCCTTTAAAGCCACAGTAGACAATGGTAGAGGGGGGTTAAGGGAACTTTGTTTCGTTTTTATACGCGGTATAGGGAAATCTATGACAACCGAATGTGGTAATTGAATTCTACGAAATGATCGTAATTCTTCAAGATTATTTTAGAGAAAATTGCTCTCGACAACGCGCAGACACAACGAGAAACGTGACAGAGCGAAAGACCAGCCTTTTCCCGGACGTGCATTACTTCCGCGGAGACTACTTCACGATTGAAGGAGTATTCTGAAGGAGTCAAACGTTAGTTTGGCAAAGACGGCATGCAAACCCGAGAACATTTGATTACAATCATGCAGATGTGGTATGTTGTGTCACACTCAAAGCAAAATCTGAACCAACTAGGTCATCATCAATAACGATGGTTACCCAGCCCCAAGATATTACTTGTGTTACTGTAATGTGTTTTCCAGGGATTGATTTTGTCTATTTCCAAACATAGAAAGTTCTTAGGTTTTCCAACATTGGAGTTTAAATCAAATGAGAAGAAAAAAAATTTGCTTATTTGTGTGCGATGTTGGCACAGTTAGTAAGAAATCTGATTACAAACCAGAAAGTCTTTGAAATATTGAACTTTGGGCGACGTTTTTACGCTGCACCGTCCGTGGACAGGGGCGTTAAGCCGATGGTCAAGTATATCGCCGTTCTATTGGGGGACGTAAAATAATCCACGCACTTGTCGATATATGTAGGCTAACGTCGGTGCTGTGTTGAGGGCCACAAGTTTATCAACTGTCACGGGCCACCCTCGTTGAAAAGTTGATTAATGTTATTGTTATTATTATTATTATTACTTTTAGAAGGCAGACTGGGGTGAACTTTACAACAGTCACCCTTTAATCACGGGAATAAGATAATATGGAATTATTGAAACAGTTTTCAACAGGATCTCTTTCTGCCCACAGACCTTCATTAATAACAGGAGATGGGGAACAGTTTGAACATCACCTTCACAAACTCTACAAACGGCACAAATGGTACGTTAAGCCCTTTTTACCCTAAACCTGCGTACCAAGAGGATCCTATGACACGGCTCTGGGGCCCTGGCTTTCTACTCCTGATCGCCCTCATCCTCAACATAATTTTCATAATCTGCGTTCGATTGCGCCTGCGCAGTGCACCGTACCTGTTCCTGGAGAACATTATGTTGGTTGATCTCCTCACGTCGATGACGTCAGGACCGTTGTGGATGTTTGGCATTATTCTGGCTCCTATAACTCTCGACATTACCTTTTTGGGGAGAGTCTGCAGAGTTTCGGGATTCTTCCACACAAGTCTAGTGACGGTTTTCCTGAACACCATAACCGTGATCAGTGTCAGCCGATTCATCTTCCTGCTCTCCCCGACCATTTACACCACCACCTTTCCAAACAACGTCACAAACCGTATACTGCTGTTTGCCGTTTGGATGTACAGCATCGCACTCAGTGCCCCGCCCCTCAACCCTGGGATCTGGGGCGAGTACTATCGCTTTGACACCATCTGTATTCCTAAATGGAGCTCAGCGGGGGACCTGTCCTATCCTTTGTTCCACACCGCCCTCACCATTGTACCAGCAGTGTTTTACACTTTTGCTGCACTTGTGATGATCGCCTTGAAGAGAAACCGCGTTGAACCGGCAAGCAACCCTCAGCTTCACCGGGTAGGTTTTCATCACACATTCGTATAGTAGAGTTTAGATTCCCCAATAGCAACAGTACCTGGCTTTCTACCGTAGATAGGTTTTCATAAGACATTAGTTAGTATAGTACAGTTTGGAGAATTGAGAACAAGCACACAAATGCAACGGCACCTGGCTTTCTACCCTAGATAGGTATTCATAAGACATTTAAAATTAGTATAGTACAGTTTGGAGAATTGAGAACAAGCACACAATAGCAACGCCACCTGGCTTTCTACCCTAGCTAGGTTTTCATAAGACGTTGATGGTATGGTACAGTTTGGAGAATTGAGAACAAGCACACAAATGCAACGGCACCTGGCTTTCTACCCTAGATAGGTATTCATAAGACATTTAAAATTAGTATAGTACAGTTTGGAGAATTGAGAACAAGCACACAATAGCAACGCCACCTGGCTTTCTACCCTAGCTAGGTTTCCATAAGACGTTGATGGTATGGTACAGTTTGTAGAATTGAGAACAAGCACACAAATGCAATGGCACCTGGCGTTCTACCTTAGATAGGTTTTCATAAGACATTCGTTTAGTAGTTTAAAGAAGTAAGGACAAGCACACAATACACATCAACGGCACTGACAATAATAAAAGTGATGATAATCTAGAGAGAGCTGATGGTCTTATCACAATGGCTATGCACATCGGCAATATGAATTTCATTGGCAACGACGATGAACTATATATGTTATTAATAGAAGGGACCTATCGATATGACTACGAGTTTGACTTTGACTACGATTACGACTATTAATTTTTTTAAATTTGTAGTGTTAAATACAAGATTTTTAGCTACTTCTTATGGTAAGCAAAAAGTAAGACAAGTTTTAACTTGGCGAGGATTTTGCGAACTTCGGTCAAGAATTGGGTCATATACTCAGAGGTCGTACTCGTAGCCAAAGTTGCACTCCTTATCAAGCCTAAAAGCCTCTACTGTGATAATGTCATTGTTATTTCCAGCGTATTTAATCTATAGACTAAATATTCTGGAAATAAACGTTATAAAGACTTTGGTGAAGGGCATGAGATTTGAAATGTGAAATTGTGATAACGACAGCAATGTCAACAGTAGCGCAGACAATAAGCCGATAGCAAAAGTGGCACTGATACAAAAATCAGTAGTGAAGTTAAGTACAGAGTTGTAGACAGAATTGTTGACAGTAATATTGGTAGTCGAAATAGTAGAAAGAGACAGTAATACTATTAGTGAGAGTGATATTAGAAAACCTGATGACATTATTGGTGACAATAATGTGATGGTCATGGTCATGGTCATGGTCATGTGATGGTGATGCTGATGCTGATGCTGATGGTGATGTTGATGCTGATGCTGATAATGATGGTGCTGGTGATGCTAATGCTGATGCTGATGCTGATGGTGCTGGTGATGCTGATGCTGCTGATGCTGATCTATTATTTTTATCAGTAAATCCAAAACATTAATTGATTTATTTGTAGATCCAACAAATGCGTCGCGTAAATGTTGAGGTCCTTTACATTTCCCTGGCTTGCCTGACACTCTACATTTCCCTCTGGCTGCCCCTGGTGCTCATCAGCAACTTTAACACTTCAGATGATCCAATCACAAGCAAACTTAACTTTGACCGGCAACATGCGTCCAACATAATCTTGCTCTACTTCTTGTATGCCCGAGGCATTCTCCATCCAATCATTTATCTATGTGTCAGCGGTGAGATGAGAAGAGCGGTTGTCTCTGTGTTCTGCTGTACAAAGTTCGAGGTTGGCACGCAACGTACAACTGCGCCAACAGCTTGATTTTCTTCAAACAATAGTTATAGTACATAAGTAAGGCAGTTAAATGTCCACTCTAGAGTAAGGGATGCCACCTGCCGACCGCTGTTTCCGCTTGAACGGAACTCGATATTTAACCCCAGGGTGGACCACCCCTGAATACAAGGGGGTCAACAACCCCTTTCCCCCACCCCTTAGATTTTCCCCAAGGTTACATCAGTATAGAATCATTGCATTTGGAATGTGAGCAGCATTTACCAAGCTTATTACTTTCTGTGACATCAAACAAGTTGGGAAATGTTGCGTAACATATCCGCTATCTTAAATTTTGGGGGAGAAATAACAAAAGTGGCAGCAAACATTCTTGAAATTATTGAAAAACATGTAGTTACACACCGAAATAGGAACGTATTGAATAGAAGATAAGAAAGAAGAATGAATTTTGTTGCAAAAATTATAATCGAGTTTGCATAAGTTACTGTACGTAAATTATAAATGGTAACGCTATTAAATTAAAGTCCATTATGTATCATCGAATGGACTACAGGTACTCTAAGTCATAATTATATTAACGCTTCAGATCCTTTAGGTGTTCAAAATAACCATCCTCCGTTAATTGTCCTTTCGAGGGTTTTAAGAAATAAAAGTGCTAATACCTCCGAAACTTTACAGTAAGATTAAAAACTGGGACAGTTTAGACATTTTCCCTTAAGCTGTTCTTAAGAAATAATACAATACCATAATTACATTGTATCAAAACTTATTGACTGATTCCATAAATTATTGTATTGTACTCTTCTATTTAAGATGGGTTTCATTTAAAGCTGAAATCCTTAAAAGACACTAAGATTTTTCAGTCTCAGACAACAGAGATGGTGATCTTTATAGGAATAGAGTAAAAGTGTAACTAAAAGTTAGTTTGCATAATTGCAAAAATGGATTGCAGGCATGTTTCGATCTTCAGACTTGGAAAGTCAGATAGATATGCCAAAACGTGTGCATACTATTGTTTCTTTCCAATATCTAAATGAAAAAGCAAACGTATTTTAAAGTAAATTTTGAATTTTCAGTAGAGCTAAAAACTATCAAATTCCTCTAGAACGTTACCAAGATTACATTCTGATTATTATGCACATAGTAGGAACTAACAAAAAAGAAATAAAAAATAACAAAAATAGAATTTTAAAAAATCCCGAGCAGTGTTTCGAGGAGTTTCAATGTCCAGTGTTCAGTGAGATTAGCCTAAGGATTAGCGTAAATTGTTTTAACCCGTTCTCTCCTATAATTGTCTGTCAAATAAGGAGCTGCTAAGTTCCCGGTACTTCTTTCCATGCACGTCCTATTAACTATTAGATTTTTTTTCATTTTATCTAAGAAACGTTGTTGTGAATCTTATATATATTATTGTGAATTTCTATAATTAAATATTGTTGTTGCTTTGGTCTTCTTTTTGGTATATTTTCCCAATCAATCAAATTCAGTTAACCAATAATTCTGGCTACCTGGCTTGTTGAACTAGATGACCAACACCTATCTCTGCTCACTTTTGTAATCACGATTAAGGTTTATTTTAAAAAACATGTCGTTGAACGATTGGTATAGATAATCGAAACTTTACAAGCTCAACATGGAATGAATTTGCACGAGTGTGTTTAAAAGAGAATCAAAATTGCATGAGTCCGTTAGGGTGAACAATGTTTGTTTGCAGTGGTCTTAAAGTCTCCCACAACCATTGTATATATTGCATATTGAAAACAAAACTAAATATCTTTGAAAACCTTGTAATGGTTAAATGGAATACGCGTTGTAAATACTAAGTCTCAATAATGTTTCTGTTGTAGGTCTGTCTATCTGTATAAATGAGAATTGCAATAAAAGCCGCCAACAGAAGATAGTGTTTTGTGACATGTTGCTTATGTTTGCAAGGACGTTTACAATGATTATGACACACACTACTGCTGCTCACTGGACGGGTTCAATGTCCAAGAATTACAACTAGCAGAACATGGTACCAGAAAAATTAACAAGATTTGCAAAATATCGTATAGCTTTGTAGTAAACTTGTACTTTTAATAGTTGTTCAAACCTGGTACACTAATAACAAACATTGACAAGAGCGTACTAAAATTGTGTTTCCTGAAAAAAAGGAAAGTCTTTTAATTTAAAGAATAATTTTCTACACAAAACAGATGTACATAATCAATAGACTATATGTACATTTTGTAGGTTATTAGTGGAGTAGGAAGTAAATAGTGAAGGCCCCAGGAATTTCGATGTAAGATGACAAGTTCAAAAACTTAATTAAAACTTATAAGCCTGCTTTTTTACTGAAGAAACTGAAAACCTCTAACTTGCAGTTCCACTAAACAAAATGTTGCTTTTTATGTGTTTTAAATCTGATCGTGGAACAAGAGACCCTCCGACCTACTGCGGTCTTCAACATGCTCAAATCTACATGTACAATTAGTTAATGTTTCTGCAGGGGCGAACGTAGCCTATAGACTTGTAGGCCCGAACTTGCAATCTATTTTGATAGCAAAAAAATCAGTAAAATAAAGAAAACTTTTAACTGAAAAATACTTGCAAATTTTGTGCAATTTTGGCGACTTTGACATCACTAAAACCCACCAAGAACGAAGGTATTGAACATATCGATAAGGTAGTTGGCACAGTGCCATAACCATTAAAAGTCGGGAATTTGGGACATTTTCGCAAAGGGGGTAGGGGCATGAAAATGTTTCTGAAGGATAAAAATTTGAATGCGTTAAAAATTCTGTATTTTGTGTGGAATGAAACGTTGATATATAGACTCTGGCTTCATAAAAAATCCTGCGACTTGTAGTTGTAGAAGTTTTTAAGCGTTTCCTTGTCTAAAATATACCAAAAAGATATCCTTCATAAAACCAGTCGTTCATCCAATTGTTGGAGTCCATTGTTGGGCTACGGCGACTGTAATGTCACAGAAACCCACCTAGAATGAAGGAAACTTTGTTTGTAGAGATATAAGCGTTTCTTTGTCTAAAATGTTCCAAAAACAAATTAAACAGTCCTTCATAAAATTTTGACGGGCCGTTGCTGGGCAACAGCAACTGTGACGTCACTAAAACCCACCTAGAAAGAAGTACTGATCAAGATATGTGGAGACTGCGAACTGCTAGTTTACCTAGGCACCGCAGTACCTGACTTCTTAACCATCGTAAAACGGGCATTTGAGGCATTTTATTTGCTGTATTTTGTGTAGAATTAAGCGTTGATCACGGTTCTTGCTTCACCAAAATCCTTCGACTTCCATTTGTAAAGTTAAAATGTCTAAGAAACAAGCCCCAATTTTGGCAGGCCGTTGCTGGGCAACGGCGGCTGTGATTTCACTGAAACCCACCTAGAATTAAGGTACTGATCAAGCACCATAAGATGTGTGACACAGTGCGCACAGCTACGATCACTGACAAAGTAGTTGGAACACCAAATCAATGGCAACTTCAACATTGAATTGGGGAGCGGGGATGTGAGGTGTTCCAACAGCTTTGTCGCTGATTGTAGAAAGAAGGTATTGGTCAAGCTGTCTAAGATTTGTGGCACAGTACGAGCGGCAAGTTTGCCTATGCGGCGCAGGAGCAGATTTCATAACCATAAAAAGCAGGGCAACTGGGTTTTTAGCAAAGGGTGGACCCATTGATTTTTTTTTGGATTTAATCAATTGGTTCAATGCTTGCGACAATAGCAATATTGAAGGACGCTCTGAAATTGACATAGATAAATTATGGATTAAAACAAAGTCAGGAAGAACCAGGTTAAAGAGCATAGAAAGCACGATCTACGCAATTTTCCATAAGTAGTTGTCGGTCTTTGCACAGCAGTAAAACTGCCTGTCAAATAGACACTGTCACATGAAGGATACACATTTCTTATGATTGGTTAATGTGCCCGTTAACATAAAACCCGGGGTAGGCAATCAAACGTTCGGTAATCGAACGTAATCGAACACAATCGAACGATTAAGCTCAGTGAGGACGATTACCGAACCTAATCGAACTTAATCCTTCGATTTTGTTCGATTCTGTTCGATTTGATGTATTCCATTTGTTTGTTTTAAATCACTACCTAGAACAGCGAAATCATGCCAGTCGCGTTTCTGCCTCAATTGTTCTTGTTTTGTAAATTGAAAGAACTTTAGTTTGTAATACATGAATACACAATAGAGGCATATGTAAAGTTTTTAACCAATCACATTCGGAACAAAACTGAAAAGAGGGTTGAACAAAACCAGCGAAGATGCTTTAAACTGTCAGTTGATTTTGAATTAATTTCAACTACCAAACCACTATTGAAATAGTGACACAAAAGACATACGGGTATTTTAGCTTATTTTACAAATACACTGGCCAGAAGGTCTTTGAGTTCTTGAATCAAACACATTCTTGTGATCGGTTCTTGCGTGTTAACATTCAGTAGTACACGCAGCGTCTTCATGTAGTGTTCCAATCAATACGTACATGAGTATGTGCGTCACTAGCTAGCAAAGGTAAACGAAAATCGTACGAGATCTTGAAGAGGGCAGTCAACTCTTGGAGAAAGCTCGATGATTCTCGGTCTTCGTTCGGGAAGGTAGGTTTCAAATGCATTGAATTAATCAGATTTACGAAAACTACATTAACTTTGGAAGAAGTGACAAAAGAGTCTTTAAAAAAAAAGCTTTTTAACCATGTAAAAGTTGTTGAACGAAATGTAACAATGCCGATTACGTTTGCGCAGTTTTAAAGTGTGGCTGAGCAAACCTTCCTTTTTTCCTTCTGACGGTTCTGTTATTGTTACTGTTATTGCCATTGCTATTGCTATTATTATTGTTATCGTTATCGTTGTCATTGTCGTTGTCGTTGTCGTTGTCGTTGTCGTTGTCGATATCGATATCGTTATCGTTATCGTTATTGTTATTGTTATTGTTATTGTTGTTGTTTTTATTGTTACTAATAATGTAGTGACCCCTTGGCTGTGGCTTGACTGCTCGATAAGACATTTTAAGAATTCGAAAACACAAAATTTAGGTTTCTTCGACCTGACATCTAAAGATTTAGAGTAATCAAATACATACCTATAAGACGTAGTGACTATACTCTAAAAAAGCGTACATATTTTGACCCAAATTCGTTTTACTTTCTTTTTTTTTATTCTGACATTCAATATTTTCCAATTTGAATTCAAAAACACGTTTCTATTGGTTTCAAGAAGATTTGCAAACTTCGTTTTTTTTCAAAACAACAAAATTTCTGAAAAGCCAAGCAGGCATACCTATGTAGCGCCATTACTATTTGCATTTCACTGTTCTTATTTAAAACTTGATTGTTTTATGGAAAGCAATTAGCACGCCAAAAGCTCAGATTTTTGTAAAGTTATTTTAAAAATACTAGGTTTAGTCAAGTTGACCCCCTTCCTCTCCATATTTTCTCGTTTTAATACGTTATATGTTTTAGGTTTGTCCACTCGAGGGTTAAAGTACGTCTGCATAACTGAGATTAAGAGCGGCTGCCTGTAAAAATCAAGAATTGGCGGACAAAAGTGATTTTATGGATTTCTTCATCTTTTGTCCAGAAAATCCTTTTGGTGAACTATTATCGAAAATCACAATAAAACTTTCCAAAGAGTTTTCGTTTTTGAGAAATTTGGGCAAAACGTGAAATGTCGTGTTTGGGTACGACACGCCACTGAATTTTGTCAAGGAATTACACAAGTTTAACACTCTCGTGACGCAAAATGTTTTGTCGTATCATTATGAACTTTTACAGTTGATTAGTTGGTCACTTTGTGAACCCGTAAATTTGAAAATATCACAAATAAATGCATTTTTAGATTTATTTTGGTAAGCCCGAAAATCGTTACTTTCAGTGGGCTGAGAAA
>JAOEJI010292999.1:0-18979 GCA_025448255.1 Umimayanthus chanpuru | reverse complement strand
AAAAATATATTCACCATCATCTAGATAATTTCATAAGCTTTCCATTGATATATAGGTTTGTGGGTAACCGATGCGTACTAACGAAGTTAAATACGAAAAACTGAAACACCGCTCAAGGTGAACGGTAACCTTAAGTTACGTTAGATTATGTTGTGTTATGTTTTGTTATGTTATGACATGATGTATTATATGATATGTTATATTATGTTATAAAATGTTATGCTGTGATCGTTGTGTTATGTCATGATATTGTACGTTATATTGTGTCGTGTCATAAATTCGTGATGGGCTGTGTCGTTTCAAGTCGTATTATACTGTGTAATGTAGTGTTGGGTTGTACCGTGTTTTGTTCTGTTAATTTGAGTTTAATTGTGGAGTACTGGAGCACTGTCTCCAAAAACATTTAATATAACCCCCTTGCTTAAATACGTGCAAAGCCTGGTCTCCATATAACCGTAACCGCCCCAGAAATAAAGATAAGATAGCCGGAATCATGGCCCAGCCTGGTTTTCTATGGAAACGCTGTGTTACGGCGTCTGGGGCAGACCGCAACTCACTACCCGGTCTGCGGTGCCCGAAGACCAATTCTTTCGGCATTTACTGTCTGGAACGCTTACGGTTACATGGAAACCAGGCTTTAATGAAACACTGGTCTGCGATGATCTGCGACATGCTGGGGAGATTCTGCTGTAAACTCAGTAAATCACATGATTAGAACTATCCAATGGAATTGCAAAATCGTGGCGCTATTTTTGCACAAAAAGATAAACCGTTTAAAATGGCGAACGCCGGCAATGGAGAACTTGCAAGGAAAACAAAGAAACAGTTGTTAACGAAACCCTGATGAACTGTATACAACGGTAACAAATATTGTATGACAAAATATAGAAAGATTTCAAAATGCCTCTCAAGAAGAAAAGTGCCTGCAAGGAGGTGGCAAGCAAGTTAGGAACTAGTCTTTGCGAGCTCACAGTTTAGCAACATTCTTCTATTTACCACGGCTATTTTCACTTCCACCTCCATGCGTGGATTCTGCCAAATGGAAACACTCTATCCGCGGTGTCTGCGACATATTTACGGTACCTCCCCAGACATTGCTGGGACAGTGCCTGGAAAACTCTTATGGCGCTTACGATTATATGGAAACCAAGCTTAACAATAGAGTGTTTGTTTTGTAACACTTTCACACCTTTTGTTATCCTAACACTTGTAGATTTACGTTACTGTTCTAACTCAGGCATCCGTTCTCCCTCATAACTGCATTTTATCCCATTTATCAACCGCGCATTCCTTTAGAGTTCTAAGTCTTTCATTCTCAGTCAGATGAAAAGCATTGCAAATCCAATGTAGGCACAGTGACTGAATACTTGAACTCACCCTAACAAATCAAAAGGCTCAATTTCAATTTTAACAAATATTGTATCATCAATCAGGAATCGCGCCCCCTCCGAGATTCTCTCATGAGCGGCAAACCTCCAGATTCCCACCCCCGCGTTTCTCTCTGTCTGTGGTTGACGGTACCCTTCCAGAGAGGGGTCGGGTTTATATTCCATTTTCAAGTCACGTCGTGCCCTGTAGTCTTCGCTCTGGTCCAGTAAGTAGAAAGTCACCTATGAAAAGAAAAAGAAAAGTTTCATACGTTAACGTGGGTTTCATGGTGCTAAGATCACCCACCCCTCCCCTCGAAAAAAACTGTGGTAGTCGACTTAAAAATTCGGATTCTTTTTTAGTTTGATGGGCATGAAGACATGCAGTCAAATCACTTATGAAAACTACCGATCGGGAATTTGAAGCTCTGTGCTCAAATGTCGCAGTTTTCTCTCAAATCAAACCAGATAATTTTTCTGAATTATCTATCTCAAGAATCGAGAATCGTGCGTAAAAAAATTGGATGTTAATAATTGGTGTTAAAAAAAATTAGTTTATCGGTCTGATTTTTCCTTCTCCAACTGACGCCATAAAACGAATTCCAAACGCAACCAGAGCACAGAAACTAGTGGAAAGAGAGAGCATTTACAAGAATACAATCCACGTTTATGGCTAAAACCCAAACCAAACCAGTCCCCTCAGGCAGAACATGACTTCGATATACCTCACTCAACCTGTTAGCTATCAGAGCACTTACGAGGCTGTAAAATCATGACATAACTATAAATGGACCTAAAGGAATAAAGAACTCCAACTGGCAGTTATGACTGATGATTTGAACCTCCCGCTAACTCCAGCTAAACTCTTTCTACTTCTACTGAAATCATATACTTGCAATTTTACTCCCGCTAACTCGAATTCCCAATACCTTGAACCCTCGACAATTCAAACTCTCGCTAACGCGAATCTTTCTCCGTTTCCCTTGAACAATCGAGATATTGGTAATCAACCGTAATTCGCTACTCCACAAACAACAAAGAAGGACTGGGTTCGTCCACCCAAACAGTCCCGTAAGGGAGGGCTCTAACGAGTGTTTCGGACAATCCATCATTAACAACCTTCCGAACGTTTTGTCAGCTTTTTCTACATACGTCTAACAATAGTACTACATATACTCAAAAATATTGGCTCACTTTCTGTCGGAAGGGCCAGGGCAAAAGTGCGTCATATTTCCCCTTCATGAGGATGATATAGATGGACATATGTGTCCCCTCGCCGTCACCGTCGCCATTCAAAGTGACCGAGGCTTGAAGTTTGTAACCGTATCTACCAGAAAAGAATGGGTCGCTGTAGATGTATGGTGTCTTTTTGTTTCTGCAGTCCAGCAGCCGCTCCTCGTAATTGTCGATCTTCCAAAGCAGCTTGCCGTCTTCCTTATTTGGGGCTCTTTCCAGTTGACTTAGCCTCCCCTCAATATCCTACAAACAAAAAAACTTAACATTCCTGCAAAATTGCAATACGTGATTGTTTGTGTTTGTTGAAATTAGCATAGAATTGCAATACGAGCTTTATTTGTTCAGAAACTCGCTGGCCAGTTCATTTAGAGAAAGTTAGACATGATTTTTTTCTTCGTATTGTTTTTTCAATTGCATTTTGTTGTGCCGACAGCCTATGTTTGTATTTAGTTTGTTATACTTATTCTTTTTTCTTAAAACTGTCCCTTAATGTTTTCCATTATGGTGAAAAAATTGATAGAGGGAAAACATATTTTCAGTTTAATTTGAACCTTAAAAAAGCCTTAAATACTTGAAAAAGACAAAAGATATTTTAATTAATATCGATCTGATGCAAGCAGCAAAATTCCGTGCAGTAAACTTGGGTCAAATATGACGTATCACCATGCAGGAGCGAACATAATGAACCATTTTCGATGTTCGAATTTCAGCTTGAGTGGAAGGCTTAGGGGATAAGGTGATGGAAATCACGTTGAAATTGAAGGAAGAATAAAAGTGCGTTTGGTTGATGCTACTCTGGAACATACTTTGATTGTAACAGAATAAGAATTAAGAATTTTGTATATAATTAAGAAAACACATAGTCTGGTTGAAATGAAGGTTAAACCGAAATCCTGCACAGCAGGCGCTCCATTTTGCTTTTCTATACTTTGTCATGTCGCGCCGGGCCGGCCAGTTGTCCACGTGACTTGTCCACGCTAGTTGTAGTAAAGGGGAAATGGAACGAGTAGGAGACATCACCGGTGGTCGGTCATATTGCAATGTTTTCATTTTAACCCGTGAAGGATTGCGGCTACACGTGCAACCCTTCTCTTTCTGACGCTTGTCATTATGTCAAAATCACATGTTTGATTGTTTGTCAGTTTCAAAGGTAGTAGCATCGTCTTATCATGTTTTTTTTTTTCGGCAGACGCTCCTTTTCGTTTAACATTTGTTTTAACACACGTTAACAAGTTTATAAAGAGCTCCATCGCAAGCTCATCGTTGTCGCTTGTTTAAATAAAGTTTACGTATGTGCACGCGTATGTATACATTATATACGTACGTATGTATGTATGTATGTACATTTGGTGAATTAAAGCTGGCACGGGTGCTCAGAGTGCTCAATACTTTGCAGCAGAGCGAAATATAGTGTGTAAAACTATATGATGGTAAAAATTTTTGGATATGTGTAAAAATTTAAAAATTTAGATTGGATAAAAACTCAGTTACTCGAGTTTCACGCCGTTGCACGACGATCATCAGACTGTGAGTGCTTACACATTATGTATGTATGTTTTAGGTATGTATGTATGTATGTATGTATGTATGTATGTATATACCTATATGTATATATGTTATTGTGTATGTAATTATGTGAGCATGTGTACGTATGCATGTATCAGTATGCATGCTTGTATGTACGTAAATTGTATGTAAGTATGTATGTATTATTCTTTTGTGACAATATCAAAACATCAGTAAGAAAACTGGTTGTCTCAGTCACCTGAGCTGGCACATGTTCATTGACCGACCTGCATACGTTGGTCTTGTGGCTCCAGTTGTTTGCACAACTCCGTAACTTTCAGGTTTGCAGTGGCCAACTTTCGGCAAGCCAGATCCAAATGCTGCCTCACTTGTGCTTCCAAGTGAATCGCCAGGTTTTCCCTCAAAACCTGAATGTGAGAAATACAGATCTAAACGGATTGCCAACTGAGTCGAGTATAAAACGGTCTCTATGAAGACATTGAAAATAGTCTATAGTCTTTTATAGTTTAAAAATTAACTTAATCAGTAATAAACACACACACACACAAACAAACACACTAACACAAACACCAACACCACCCAAACCCATCACCATAATCATCACCATCATCATCAACACTATACGCCATCTTACAAACCATACACAAACACAACAACCAAATAACAAAGAAAAGTATGAGTCAAGTAAGCGAAGCGATAAAAGATTGGATGCAACTAATATTTGTGAATGACCCTGATGCATCTTGAATTGGGGAAGATGATGGGGGTAGTTAGGCAATCAAAAGTAATTGTTTATTGTCTTTCACTCCTGCAAATGTGAAGCATTATAATAATGGTAAAGGGCCTTACATGTAGGTAATTGTCAATCTACTTGATTATATTTAATAGACCGAAACCGTAAGTGCTATATAACTTTTCAGTCAAAAGCAGTTTCCCTGCAAAAGATTTTTTAAAAAAAATACCCATCATTTTGTTTTTCTCAAAGAGCAGGAGTTAACTGTTTCGTAGAATTAAATTTCATGCAATTTAAAGTTAATAACGTCTAAAACTTGCTAAAGGTAAATAGTTTATAGGGGTCACAGATTTGGGAATATGCGTTACTTTTGGAGGGTCACAACTTTCGGGGGTGCTGCTTTTTTCCGGAACTGAACGGCCAAAGCGGCAGCGCGTGGACTGGCAATTTGTGATTACGTCACTGCTTACAGATTTACTCGTTAGATTAAACTTTTAAGTTTTTAACAAAATGGGTCGATAATCAATTCTACTAAGCATGGAACAACTAGTACTTACTCACTATATATGTCCAATAGTTGCGAGGAAATGAGTCGATAATCAATTCTACTAAGCAAGGAACAACTAGTACTTACTCACTATATATGTCCAATAGTTGCGAGGAAATGAGTCGATAATCAATTCTACTAAGCATGGAACAATTAGTATTTACTCACTATAGATGTCCAACAGTTGCCAGGAAATGAGTGTTTGAGACCCCTTTCTGTAGTTTGCGACACACTATTCCCAAACTATTCGATCTATGGGTTCCCATTTGCTTCATCTTCGGAAACTCAGGCGTGGTCCATCGGGCGGGAGAAATTCAGGGCCGACACTGACAAAAGTCAAGAGTATGTTAAAACTCCTCTTGACTTTTGTGTTCGACCCTGAATTTTCTCCCGCCCGATGGACTTCCCCTGGATTTCCGAGGATGCGTTTGCTTGAACAATGGAGTTGGACTTGTGCTCTATTATGTTAATGAGGAAAACTAGAACCACCGTTATATTGAAATCCGCCTTCTTTTTTCAGCGTCGCCTGCCGATACAAGTGACACAAGTGACCTACCAAAGTCGTACAGCCCAAGTCTGCGTGCTCGCATTTGACCATAGCTTTGGGACAATCCCTTGACAGATGTACGTCCATCTGCAATACAACAAATAAAGGAAACACATTTTTCTCAGAGAATCCCATTTTTTGTTACTAGAGAAGGACTGGTGGGTCTAACTTTTTATGATAATTTCAGTCAATATACTTAACAGCAATAAACTCCGTGTCTGTTTGTAACTATACGTTATTCGAGTTAAAATCATGTGTTTTACAACAAGTTGAATTGTAAAGGCAACTACATTGAATATGTGAATTTATTACAAAAAGGGGTCTAAAACCCCCTCCTAGGGTTGGGGGAATTGATCTGTTTATTTGGTTTCTCCTCTTACACTTTACCTCTTCTCTGGCGATTAGGCCCCGCTCACACTTGTTAATACATTCAAGCGGCATCCTCCTGCAACTCTGCAAATGGTCTGTTTTACTGCAAAGTGGGTGCTGCATTGTGCAGTATTCACATGCAACGATCCGCCATTCACACTCACTTCTCTCGTGATTTGCAATTTGTTCGCGTGATATGTTCTGCCGACAGTGCGCATTCCTGCATTTTACCTCCTCTTTAGGGCAAGTCTTACGGTGTTCCTTGAATCAATCAAAATTTAAAAAAGTATACTTCATGACAACTGCTTCAATTCTCATTGCTTAAAGACACAGTCAGTCGTACGAAAACAAATAAATTAAGAAAGCTCGACACAGTTTTGCTTTTCCACTGCTACCAAAGAAGGTATTTGAGAGTATGCCTAACTAAACAAGCAGCATCAAGAACTACACTCCTGTTTCAGATTTTAGCAAGACAAAAATAGTTTTTCGAAACAAGAGTTACAATAGTGATGACATGCACTTGAAACGCAATGACCATGCAAGACCGGGAAACGATATAAAAAAAATTAGATTACAATAACGAATGTCTGGGTAACGACGAAGTACAGCTAAAGAGCGACAATCAGTGTGACTCGATAACGATCAGGGCCCGGTTGTTCGAGGGTTAAATTTTTAACCCGCGATTGGGTTTACTTCCTTAAAGATTGATTTGGGTTGTCATTTCTGGTTTACGTAATTGGGTTTCCTTGGAGTGTACTTTAATAATACTTTAGAAAAACTGGACGTGTTTCTAGATAAAGAAATCTTATTCTTAGTTGAAAGTTTTGCCTAACGACTGGTTATATTTAACCCACTTTCGAGCAACCGGGCCAACGATGAGGGTAACGATGAGGTATGACTGGGTAACGATGAGGTATGACTGGGTAACGATGAGGTATGACTGGGTAACGACGAGGTATGACTAGGTAACGATGAGGTGTGACTGGGTAACGATGAGGTATGACTGGGTAACGATGACGTATGGCTGGACAACGATGAGCTATGACTGGGTAACGACGAGGTATGATTGGGTAACGACGAGGTATTACTGGGTAACGAGTAACCCTGATAGGTATGACCGGGTAACGAGCTATGACTGGGTAACAATCAGATGACGTGTGAATTGTGATTGGATGATGATGAGGTATGACCTGGGTAGCCATGACGTTTGAGTGGGTATGATAAATGACTAAACAATAATATTTTTTGAAAATCAATAGAAAATACAATGACAGTTAATCACCTCCGCATCTCTCAGCTCTCCTGTCCAACCACACCCTTTCCTGTGACTGAAACACTTCACAGTGAAGGCCAAGATATTTCTGTTGCAAGCATTATCTTGAAACACCTGAGTGAGAAAGAAAATGTTACTGCGATATTCTTCTGTACTTATAGAAAACAATTTAGTAAACACTAGTAACAATGATGTTAATAAAACCTTTATTAGCAGTTCCACGCAGCACTGCGCCGTGATCATACCATGCACAAACTGCTGTAGATATTTTTTAGGCTTTCTTCACCGGAGCCGTTTTGCAAAAGGCAGCTTTGTTTATAGAAAGCTTGCAATATTTCGAACTATTGTTAATGTTATTTTACACTGGGTATTGAATTTCTGGTAATCTGAATGGCTCTTTATTCACGGTATATATATCCTATATCCTGTAGTTTGTCCAAATATGGAAACTGAACACGAAACTCAGCTTTTGAAACAGTTAATAGTAGTATAGAGTCGCGATGTTTACACGGATTGACATTTTAAAACACCAAAACATAAACAAGTCAAGTGTTTGGTATTTGATAAGACAATTATTCCACTCACGCTTGTTGGATATCGATACGAGCTTATGATAGCCGACTCGGTGTTCCACACCTCGTCCGCTATCTAAAAGCTCATATCCAACGCGCGTTCGTGGAATAATTGTTAAATATATGGTATAAATTAATGTAACTGAAGTGGATGATCTGTAGTTCCTTGCATAATAAAAGTATCATCAACTGACGTATTTTGTAACCCAGTGTTGATTGAGACTTACAAACTGACAATCAAATCAAAGAATGTTTTATACTTCTAAAAGTATACTGTAAAAGCAAAAGTAACGTGATTTCAAATGTAATACTTGCCCTCTCTCGTTCTATCACGTGTCTGTCCAGGGGGCACACGGCAGCCTCCTTTCTATAAAACAAATATCGCTCGTTTTCAGATTAAATGATTGGATAGTCCATTTTACTTAACTAAAGGTTGCACGATCCTAATACGGTAAACAAACTACACGCTTTTTTATAAGAACAGCGAGGTTCAAATTTGGCCAAAATTAAAAACAACGTAAGAACAATCCAGGCTGGGATTTGGAATCATAAATGCAAAGTTTACTTTTCCTAATAACATTCTATTATTTTCCTCAAAATCGACTGTATCGAGCGTTCAAATACTCCAAATGTTGAGATCGATCGAATTTCCATTGCGATTTATTCGGCTAAATGATCACAAGTTAGGTATATTTGCAATATTTTTAGGAATTACTTCTTACTGTTGTTGTTGTTCTTATGAGTACTTTTAAAAATAAGAACAGCTTGAGAACATTTGAGGCTGAAATTTCCTAAAAAGTTAAGAACAATGAGGCTCGGCCAAAATTTATTGGTTCTTATAAAAAAAGCGTGTACTTGTTTTGGTACGAAACGATAATTTACTTTTCAAAGTGTTCGCTGGTAAAACTAGTGCTTCAATATTTCGGAATTCAAGGTTCATGCTCACATTATTTTTGTAACGGCCGATCTGATTCTTGTGCTCGGAAATATTCCACCGCTCACGTACTCTTGAAAGGGAGCAACAGGAAAAGTCGAATTTTCAGGCATCGATTTACGTCATAATAGCCGATATCTCAAAATACAAATTTGATTCATAGCGACACAGCGCCGTAGTCGACATAGATTCACAAATATTTTGAGAATTTTTGGCGATAATTTGAAACAAAAACTGATGGTGGACGCCGGAGTTTTTATTTTGAAGGAATTTTTAGTTTTTATGGATTTTAGGTAAGTTTAAAACTAATTTTCGGAGTTAATATTTAATGGCCAAACGCCAACTCGTATGCTATCCGAGGAGTTGCACTTGCTCACAGTGTTTGTTGCGTTCTGATAACTTTTTCCCTTATAAATATCCTCTGCAATTCCCCTAATCACAACCAAAGTTTGATATGATGCTCTCCCTTAACTGAAGGCCATTCACCACTCTTTCGCAAATCGATACAGGTCAACGCAAGTTCTACAATACATTTAACTGGTCTCAACTTGGGCTTGACTTGGCCAACGCTTTGCATGGTTTTGTATGGCTTTGCACTGACCCGCATCGACTTTGAACTGCACTTTGTCTTCATGAGAACAAACTTCATAAGAACATTCAGGCTGAATTACCAAAAAAATAAGAACAAACTAAGAACAAGCTGAGGCTGAAATAGAATTCCATTCAAAATTTTTTCTGAGAGATTAGCAAAAGAACAAGAAGAAAACCCACAAGAAACCGGCAAATAATCGTCAAATGAATAACTAACAATTATTCTACGAGACCGGCGCACTGAATATAAGCTGATAAATAACAGATGAGCGCGGAGCGCGAATCTGTTATAGTCAGCTAATATTCAGAAGGTCGAGTAGAGTAATTGTTTTATTAAATACAGTTTTATTAAATACAACAACAAATTATTTTTTACCGGCAAATATTTATTTGAAAATAAATTGAGTTTCCCAGCGTTATCCGTATATAGTCAATCACTAGAATATGAGTTGATAACCGGTGACCACCGAACCAATCAAACTGCTTGAAATCGAATAACCATTGGACTGTATTTAATAATATTATATAATAATTCTGACAATCTTCGGTTCCTAGTAAATTACTGTTTCAGATATGCTATTGTAATTATTTATTGCAGTGTTAATGGTAATAACAAAACCAGTTTGAGACAAAACACAAACAATTAGAACAAAATAAGAATATTTTAATTCCGAAATTGCCAAAAAATTTTAAAAGAACACTGAACCTGAACAATTTTGTTGTTATTGAAAGTGTAGCTCAACCTTGACCTGCATATTAATGGAGCCAAAACTAACAGCAAGACTGCACACTCAACTGTATAACAAAAGATTCATTATAGACGATTAACGTTAAGATAACAGGGCCAGTATGAGTCAGGACAATTAAGATCTTTTGAATACAAGTTGCACCAAGTGAAGACGTCTCCGATCTAAGATGGGAAGCCATCTGAGTTTAAAATGTCTGACGTTTCTGCAAGACTGTGTGAGTAGCAGTCGAGCTGCACCCGCTGGAGTCATCTTGTAGAATGTCGGGGATAGAATCGTTTGTGACAGTGTATATCAGTTAGATATTTTAGTATTCATTTTCAAGGAGCAATTGTTATCTTCTGTATCATTCAAATTATCTTCGAGTCTTCAGCGCCGTGCTTTTCATCTTTGACTTAGTTGGTTTCAATACTTTTTTATTTGCTCATTTTGCTCTTCTTTTTTTCTTTGCATCATACTCAATTTGTTTTTCCGTTCTGCATGTATCCCCTCAAGCGAGATAGCGTACGTGTGCTGGTATATAGTGTCACATGATATTGGCACAGCCACAAAATCTATCGATGCGAAAAGCATTCAACCAAACGTCGGCATACTTTTTAGTTTTCAGTCCACTCACAAAATGAAAATTAGTTCAACAACATCACGAAATTACGATTGCAAAAACGGTGAATCGTCTAATAACCTGACAATTTCATTTCTCCTAATAAAGGGCGTAAGTTATTGCCATGTATGTCAGTACTTTTTGAATGAGCTGCTTAAAGAACTTATATGAATGTATTTTTCGTTCGCAAGTGTAAAAAGCGATTGCTTGAGTAGTCGAATGTAAAGCATAGTGATAATACCTGTGATAACAATATTTCGGATAATAGCATGTGACACCGATTTCCTAGATCTCTGTGCATATTTCGCCTCCCATTTTAGTTACATTTTCTTGAATAGAAATAACGAAACACCAACGGGCGAATTGATGAAAATGCGAGCGAAAACGTAGATACAAGCGTGATGTGTACCAGCAAAACTACATAGTATTTATTAGTACAT
This sequence comes from Umimayanthus chanpuru, assembly GCA_025448255.1. Classification (NCBI taxonomy): domain Eukaryota; kingdom Metazoa; phylum Cnidaria; class Anthozoa; order Zoantharia; family Parazoanthidae; genus Umimayanthus; species Umimayanthus chanpuru. The sequence continues at coordinate 7,496 of JAOEJI010292999.1, read as the reverse complement.
ATTACTTCTTTTTCATTAAGAATGAGTGTAGTTCAGACAAAAACCTCTTGGCAGCGTATAAGATGATACAGTATAAAAATATACGTTGAAAAGCCGACGTTGTTAAACATTGTTGTTACTGGAAGCCTGTTTAAATAAGCTGAAAGAAACGGATCTTCATGACTACCTTTTGTTTTTGGCAAACTCAATTTCTAACTGTTAATATTTCCCTTAGTACTGTCTTAAGCTGTAGTTTATTTAACATGCCTGCCTTATACACCTTTAGGTTATACGAGGGTGTCATCAGTACACATCATTATATAGAATAAACCCCACGTATGACATTTTTCGGCAAACCGGGTAAGAAAGATTGCACTTGCGCTGTAGAATTCCTCAAACAGAAGTTTGCCAAGACGACCTTCTCTTTCCCAAACACACATAAATGGTCGTTTCCGTTGAAAAAGACCTGTTTTTCATCCTTGGATAACTGAGTTTTTGATCTAATTTCTATCCCTGCCGCCGTTTGCCGCACAAAGTCAAAACGTGGTGCTAAACTTACTCCCTAGTACTGATGGCGCAGTTGTGTTAGAACTGTCCGAGTTTCATGGAGAGAGTAGCGATATATTCTTCAACGACAAAAATGAAGAGACTGACCAAGTTCAAGCCAAAACTGAGTCCAAGTTTGTTACGACTTCGTATGTTCAGGTAGATATATTGTTTGTACCAACAAACATACGTACACGGCAGAAAAGAGCTTCTAAATATTTGTATTTATCAGTATTTTACTGAGTTTAAGAAATATCCTAAGCAATCAGACCAAATACTCTGTTAGTATTTCTTGTTTATTGTTTTGGCAAAACTGTTATAATGCTTGAAATGTCTTATTGTACAAGTTATACACTTATAAAATTGAGGTATCGGTAATCGTAAATTACGTTTACATACAAAACGTCTAGCGTTGTAGACATCCAAGAAACAGAGCATCGTCCGATCTAGAACAAAATGGCGAAAACCCTATTTTGCGTCGATAATATTGAACTTATCAAAAAATATAGTTCACATAACAAAACACAATATCTACTAAACAATACAAAATCACTGACACTGTACCTTAAAATAGGGGAGAGACACACGGCACAGAACCGATGACCGCAGTTAGCGATTTGTTTTGGATCACGTAGGACCTTGAGACAGATTGAACAAGTGTATTCGTCGGGGACGGTGGTGATAAACTCGTATTCCCAGCCGCCATCTCCCTGGGCTCTGTCTGACACACCACCGTTATCATGCATCCTGACAACTATTCGCTCAACACACGTGACGTCTTAAAACCTGTCTTCTGGTCTTGGGATGCAACCGTTTTGGGCTTGAAAATCTCAAATTTCAAAATCTTATTAGCCCTTCTGCTGAACAGCAAAACTGTTTCAAGCATAGAAAGAAAATATTCAGGCCGTACCTTTGCATCTGTGATCGGTTTGTAAACGCGGAAAACGCACTCATCCAACTCATCTTTGTACTTCCGCTTCCTTCACTGGTCAGCGGCTGAATTTAAAAATTTAAAAGTCCGCAGTTGTGGCATGAGTTGTGGTCAAACAGAGTGCTGAGTATGTCATTTTTCTCGATGATGAAGGGCTAACAGCCTGCACCCATCCTGACGACGATAAACACACCAACTCTTGTTGATCCATCACTCATTTTTGACTTTCTCGGAGACGCTGAAACTGAAGCAATTTATCTGAAAGTAGTTGTTCCGGTGTTGAGTAGATATTTTTATTATCGTGGTAGCAGAGTCAAGTTCGGCAGCATTCCTTTCTCTCCTCTTCCTCCAGATGAGGGTAGCCAAACTCACCGGCAGAAACACGAAGGGGAAGTGTAAGCTTTTGTATGAACTAAGTTTATTTGCTTCTCATTTTTTGTTAATTATTAAATTATATTTATTCCGAGTAACCCTTGCTCTGTTTCTGTTGGTTTGTTTTTCTGACGTGCTAATGATTTTATTCTTACATAGCATAGTGGAGAGAGGAAAATACTATTTCTTTTTTTATCAAAACAAACGCACATGTGCGTTTATTTTATTTGTGAGCACCGGCAGAATCTGGGTGAAGCGTGACCAGAACCAACCAGGGTCTTTCTCTGGAGAGACAGAAGAGCCTGGGAACGAGATTGTTGTCTCACATGGTTTGGTTTGTTTGAAGATTCTGGCTGTTGTCATTGTCACTGTTCGGTTACAAAATCAGTGAGCAAGATACACCAGCAAAGTTTTCAAATCACACGACAAACAAAAGCATGTAAAAAATTGCCCGACCTCAAGTCCTGCGACAAATGCAGAAGCTACTTTTTTCCATGCGATTAAGCCCGTCGCCCCGCACTCTAGACAAACTCTTGTCAAAGACTGCCGATATTTCATCTCCGACAAAAAAAATAGCTAGCGTGGGGTCGTTCCTGACAGCCACGACAAAATCGAAGCTTGTCGGGACGGAGTTTCAATCAGACGTCGTGACGGATCTTATCGGCTTGTCAGTGTTTATATAACAGTATAACAGTTTATTTTACCATTATAGATTTTTCAACATTGATAACAATGATACAGAAAAAGGAATAAATTAATTATGTGGATGTGTGACATGATGCGATTCGAATTTTATCAAATATAAGAATAGGTTGAAATCAGATGTAACTTAAGTTTCTTAGTAAATGAAAAATATGAGACTTTCCTTAGTTTCATTGCTCAGCGAGTTAAATGTTGTTGGACCTTGATAATTGCTGCCGTAGCGAGCGGGCGAGCAAGGCAGCAACCTATTCCGTGCATAGCGTTAAAAATCTAAAGTTTCTATTTGCAAGGCATCATGGTTGCTAACATTTTCAACCAACATTCTTTGCGCGCCCAATGATATATATTTGATGTTCAACCACTGGTTCGATCTCTTTGTTGAGAATAATCTTCAGTACCATTAAAGCCGAAACTATTGTTATTGAAGTGCATTATTTTAGTATTAATTCATCATTAAGTATCGCGAGTAAAAACTAGAGTATCGAGTTATATGAGAACTAGAAAGACACAAGAAAAAGAAGACATGTCACGTTCCGTGTCGACAAGAATGTAACTAGTTGTACTGTCACGGGATAAGTGTTATAAGTGCCTATCACTACTAGTGTCGGTAATCTGAACGTGACTTGTAAGCAGTGTCGTGCGGAGCATTTAATTTTCGCATAGTAATCATCCCACGATTTCTTACAGTTTGTACACGTAGAATCTTAGAACAACTAGCTCCATTTATTCAACGGAAATATTGTCAATATCAGAATGTATCCGCCTTTGTTTGTTAGAGATATATACTTGTTTCATTTGTAGCTTAAAACCTGATTTGACGAGCTCGGCTGCGATAGAGATATTGCGAACTATTGCAGAGATGACCTTTGTGACTAGCTAGTAGTCGGTTTCGCAACACAACTATATTAGGCTGACTATTCCTTCCCATCCCACTTTTCATAGTAGGTTTACCGTCTCTCTGCTCAAAGGCAGCACTCAAATACCTTTTAATAGGTAAACTAGTTTATAGAAAATTGACGAAGATTAGCTTGTACTGCAACTAACCTGTTCTTTCTTAAAACGCGCGTAAGAAAGTTCTACCAAAAAACGGTGGTGAAAAAACAGTCGAATTTGGAGGACTTTTTAGTTGTTTTCAGTTAAAAACGTTTCTCCGATGTTCTAATAAAGTTCACAAGGAAACGAATCATCCTAAAAGTAAAAAAGCAGGATTGACTTCTATTTCTTGTTTCTTTCCGAATCTATGAAAGCTTGTGCTTAGAAAACATTTTCTTGCTATTGCTTCCTTGATCAATCTACATTTCCAAAACACTAAACACTGATTAGTTCCTATTCAGTTTGCTTTGTTCTTCGTTACGAAACTAAGTTTCGATTTGTTTATATATATTGCTAGTTATTTCACATGTCATGCATAGTTTTGTGTTAACTGCTCAGTCCTCAGACCTCTTTAATGAACAAAAGTAATGTGACAGAACATAACTTACAGCCAGTTTTCCCGTTGAAATAATTTCAGTGCGGCTTAAGCCATTGGTCGTTCGGTAGAAAGGTCAGAAACGATACATGTAGGTCATCTTTGAAAGTTGGAAAGAGCTAGTTAACAAGACTACGACAAGCGCAAATCTATAAAAGAACGTATTTCTTTATCGAGATTTAAAATGACGCTCACGTCAGCTCTAACATTCCCCACCTTCACTGAAAAGAACAAAATGGCCAAACGAAGATGCTATGCAAGCCATCGCAAGTTATACTTTCAAGCTTGCGTCCAGACTTGCAAGAATTTGCATTGGGTGGCGATACGGTGGAAATACTTGCATCGCCGGACTTGACTTGCGTTGTAAATGCAAGTCCATGCAAGGTTGTACAGGTTTTGAGCAGCCCGAGACGAAAGGCAAGTTTTTACTTGTACTGACTAGAATGAATAAATGAATGAATGAATGAATGAATGGATGAATGATGAATGAATGAGTAAATGAATGAATGATGAATGAGCGAATGACTGGCTGGCTGAATGAATGACTGGCTGACTGAATGAATGAATGAACTATATTTCTATAGACTATACGATAATCAATAAGCTGGTAGCTTGTGGGGTCGTGCATAAATAATACAAAACTGAATGAAATTTATGACAATATATAACAAGATGTAAAACATGAAAAACTTGCATCGAATTGTCTTGCGTTGATTTGCACAGCATGTTCATTGTAAATGCGAGTCCAATCCATGCAAGTTCGTACAGGTTTTGAGCAGCCTGACGAAATGCACATTGAACGCAAGTTTTTACTTGGATGACTTGCATCTCCGTTTGGTCTGGGCCAAGTTGTTTAAAACAGAACTCTCAGTCCTTCTCCCAATACTTAGTAACCCTCAATTCTACCAGATCACCCCAACCACTCATATTCCAAACGAGTGCTGTTTTAAGCTGAAGCTCGGTTGACTTATCTGAATTTATCTTGGCCGCCGCGTACGTGTTCGCTTCGCTTGTTCCTGGATTTTAAAAACAACGGTTTGTAAATTCCATAAGCGTTTGTTACGTCATCGATTGCCTCGTGATCGACCGCGCGTGCCTATTTTCTTGCCTAGTTACTAGGCCATTTTCTCTCTCCGTGTGCGCGATCATTAACTTTGATCTCGGTGACGTCACGGAAACCAATCGTACCCAAGCTTCTAAGCAACAATCGGCCAGAAACTGAAGAAGCCGTTTTAAAGTCATTTCCACATTATATATGGTTTTTTAATTTTTTTTTTCCCATACAGCAAACGTCGTATGATCATAAAAAAACAAATACTTGTAAATCTTTATCAAGTCTCTCGCCCCAGGATTTTCAACCTAATCTCAGTAATCTACAATAACATTATTTAAATTTACAAATACACTCTTTATGCAACCCAAGATTTACCAATAGAAAGTAGAAAGCTGTGAATTTCTGCCAAATATACAAGTGAAACCGTAGAAGTAGCGTTGCTTAATAACCAGAGTTGAGTTTTGGAAAACAGCAATTCTGATAAAAACTATTTGCTAATATTTACTATTACTATTATTGTTACTATCATTAGCGTTATTACTATTATTTGTTCCTTTTATTACTATTTTATCAAAATACATTAAATATTTAGGAATAAAGTTCTTTTGCAGATAATGACGAAACGAGATTGCTTAAATAGGTTTTCTCGACTAATATGTGGCCACTTGTGATCTTCAGCCTTGTTGTTATACTTTATTGTGGTCGTTCCCTTTCAAAATATTAAACAGCAAGCATCAGCAGTAGATCCGTTTTCCTGTGAGCCAAAGTATTGAGTCTACACATTTTATATCACGAGAAACTTGGTTGCAGTCAACAGGAGGTGACATGGAAAAGTTTTTCAGAAGATCTTTGCTGTTATTTCAAAACCACAAGGGCTTACACAGGCGCCCATTAAATAATTTCAGTTTTTAGTTTTAAATCTTTTAAACGTCACTTCTAATTCTAAAAGCCATTTGGTACCAAAACATAAGAAGCTGGTTAAAGCCTGGTTTCCGTATAATCGTCTTTAACGAAAGTATCGACTCTGTCACAGAATTTTTAGTCAAGCAATCGGGACGCAAGGATAGAACACGGTTCTTTCGGGACGATCGATTCGCTTCTGACGTAAGGATCGTGTGACAAAATATTCTGCGACAGAGACGATCCCTACATCAGAGACGATTACACTGTATATGGAAAACCAGGCTGAATGCATAAATCTGTTATCTTCTTAACTCATTAGTTTTATGTTTTTACCTGAGTAAACCAAATAATTTTATTAAGATCGGCGCACCTTAAAACCTACCAGCCATCTACCGACCTGGAACATCTTTTATTATTCCTCATTGTAGTAAGGCTACTCTTCTTTTTACCATAATTGTTATCTTTTAGGTTTAATTCTGGCTTTGACTGGAATGTCAAAAAATATTTGTAAATCTTATTTACCTTTCCTCAATGGAAACAGGTTCAACTATCAAATCTTTTACTGTATGTTTCCTTGAAAAGAAACTAAACTTCATCTGGTTGAACATAGAGTAGTCAGAGTATCAACTTGATCAAGTATGTCTGACGTGAAATTATTGAAGTATCATGAGTTCAAACCCTGACCAATCCACTGTGTTTGTGCCTCTGTGACTGATCACAACACTACAGTCTCAACACCTGCCTCAGCTGTATAAATGAATGGGCACCAATTTCTACTCTAGACTAGAGTCTCCGGTCCAGGGCGAGCCACATGCTTTCATACTCATCAACTTAACACCACAGAAAACAAAGATAGACACTGCCCCTTTGACCTACAGGGCTCAGAAAGCACAACTCTAGAACATAGTCCTGACTACATTTTGTTTTGAATGATAAATTTTGCAGCTTATAGCAGTTAAAAAGTATGTAGTTGCTGCTCACAGAACCAGTAGGAAGCAAATACATTGTATTGTACTGCAACAATGATATAAAGACCAAGAGCTGAGTAGCTTCCCTAGCTACCATTTCTTTGGTGATTCTTCCCAGGGTCTTGGGCCCCTCTTGTTTTCCCAGGTACTGATGTCTATGTTTTTGTTAATTTCCTGAAATGAGATTAATTATTAAATAAACTCATGTAGAATAAGGCACAAATTAAGTCAAGCCTACAAATGTTCTATTGGTCACTTGCATGCACTTAATTTGCATCCTATAAAATGCCATGTAATGATATAGAATGCAAAGTTTATTAAGTGCTGCAAATACAATATATCATATAAAAATCATGTGTTACTAGGCAAGAGGTTGATCATGCAATACAGGTGCGTGGCTTATGCTTCAAAATATCAGCACAATTTCTACAATTCAGCACCTTAGAATCTGAACCTAATTTTTAAAAAAGGTTGAATGTCCAAGTGTACACTCATGCATTCTCGGATTTCATTAAAATTATTTGAAACTCTCATCAACCAATTGTGCTCTATGGCAGCGAAGTCTGGGGGAGT
>JAOEJI010292888.1:568-11680 GCA_025448255.1 Umimayanthus chanpuru | reverse complement strand
GACTGTAGTACTGGGCACAGAGAGCACTCAGTGCTTTAACAGCAGCCTCCTATGAACGTGTACAACTTTTAAGGATCTTATGGCAAGTAGGGTGGACTACTTAAGTTTCAGAAGATACTACTTGGTAAGGAAGTCATTTCCAGACCCTAGTTCTCGGGAAAAGCGACTAATTATAAGCTAGTAAATTTGTCTGCTGGTATGTGAACTCGTATCTCCTGGTAGACCTTGTATTTCTAGAGAAGGGAACTGAGCCAGGGAGTTGGTAATTTACAGATCCTTTGTGAAATTTGTAGAATGGTCGTGGTTGTAGTCATGGTAATTGTAAACAAATGATAATGGTAATGGAACATTAGTGGTTCTGTTACGGATAGCGGGAATGAAAATGGAGAGACAAAGAGAATGATTCTTTGTGCTTTACATTTTCAGGGTTATTGACGGTGGCCTCTGTGACGTCCGGAGAAGACCTTGCAAGAAGACAAACATTTTTGGACAGGGATTCATAGATTCCGATAACATTACCTGTCATGTTACTGAATTCAAGGTCAGAATCTTGTACTTTGTAATTATGATAAAACACAGTCAAAACCTTTTAACGATATCAATTGGATTGAAAAACTTCGCTTATATCTATAGACTGAATCAGGTCATGTGATATATCTTCGGTGATTTATACCTCTAATTTCTAAAAGATGTTTTTGCAAGGGATTGATCTCTTGTTGCGAGGGGTTGATCTCTTGTTGCGAGGGATTGATCTCTTGTTGCAAAGGAGTGATCTCTTGTTGCAAGGGATTGATCTCTTGTTGCGAGGGATTGATGTCTTGTTGCAAGGGAGTGATCTCTTGTTGCGAGGGATTGATCTCTTGTTGCGAGAAAAAATAATATTTTTTGTGTATGCTAAATGAAGCAAGAGGCTACTGGTAGCCTATACTCAGGCCGAAGAATTCTCCAAACACATTATTTGAGTGTGAACATGCTCAAAAAACGTGATGTAGGGGCGTTTATTTGAGTGAGAGTATGCTCAGAAAACGTGAGCCGAAACCTCAACGCCGATGGAGGGGTGTTGATTTGAGTGAGAATATGCTCAAAAAGCGTGCTTGGAGGGGCGTTTATTTGAGTTAGAATATGTTCAAACGTGCGGGAAGGGCGTTTATTTGAGTAATAATGTATATATTTCCTCAACGCCAATGGAGGGGCGTTTATTTGAGAGAGAGAATATGCTCAAAAACGTGCTTGGAGGGGCGTTTACTTGGGTGTGACAGTGATCAAACAACATGCAAGAGGGGCGCTTATTTGAGTTAGAATATGATCAAAGTTGCAGGAGGGACGTTTATTTGAGTTATAATGTGTATATTTAAACTCTTAAGTGTTATAAGGAACACTCGACAAGTATTTCGTTCAATCTTCCGTGATGCATGCGCATCACATCGCAACACGAACAAAAATAAAAAGAAATTTAAAAATTATAAAGACGCAGAGCCGAAACCTCAACTAGGCGCCTTCGGCCCGAGTAACAAGGCGTAGCTTTGATTGGATAGTTCTCAGGTTGCGATAAACGTTAGACAGTTTGGTAAAATAGGTAGATAGGTAGTGTATAGCCAATCTTCAACATTGCAGTTTGTTTATGCTGAAAAACGAAGACACAACTCACGAGGACATCACAAAAACACATATAGACCCCCTTTGGCGGCCGCTATACGGTTCATGTCCGACCTCGCATTACAGTTTACAGCCAGTTGGGGCGAGCTGAATATAGGGGAAAGCCGGGATTACCCCAACATTTTCGAGAAACGCATGGGTTCTCTTCAGTCCCCAATATAATTTTGAGAGACAAGACCATCGGCTAAACGTTCCTATCCATGGACGATGTGTCGAAAAAAGGTCGCAGAAAACTCAACCGATGACCAAGCCAGCCGGAGATTTAACCCGGGTACCGGTCCTAGTGGTGGGCAGTCAGAGATGTTACCCAATGCGCAATAAACTCATACTCTCTTCGCTCAAAGACCGAAAAATCACGGATAGCTTTAACTATTGCCATGTTAAATAAAAAAACCATCAACATAATTTACGTTTGTTCCTGCTATTAATTGATATGGGATTGTTTGTGATTGGCTGATCGTCCGGGTTTGTGTAGTCCTGAGAAGGACTTTTGTTGGTTGTGACTGACGTTTCAATAACCTGCGTGGAAGTTATCTTCATAGACTCATTCACATCCAACAACAGCCCTTATCAGGACTACACAAACCCGGACGATCAACCAACTACAAACACTGTCTCACCTGGGATCAGACCTTTCACTGTATTCATGATACACGATTGTGGTTTTTAGGTGGTGACAGGCAACTGGAAGCCACGAAATTTTACAATGAAGTTTCGAGGGGTAATGGTAGACCTATATGGAGTGCGATGTTATTTGCCAGATCCACCTACCAAACTTAACGACTATTATCACGAAAGTACCCCCGCAGGAGGACTTATGATAGCCGTATCTAATGATGGCGTGCATGCAAGTGCCAAGAAAGTTCGCTTTGTATCTTTCGATTCAGTGTGCCAAAACTGTTCCAAGTCTGCAGTGTGTACTTTGAAGGTAATAATGTGTCAAATGCTAGCGACATGAGTGTGGAATTTATACAGACATTTGTAAAATTGGTAATCGAACCATTTCTTTTCCAGCGTTGTCGCTCAGAAGGTATCACTTTGGGTGTATCTATATACAGCATTCTAACTTACCATACTTAAAACACGATGTACTATGCAGATTAACAGCAATTGTCTTAATCAACGGGCCTACCTGCATTCTTTCATGTAAAAAGTATACTGCCAAGACAAAAGAGTACATAGTCGTTTTTGGAAGCCTTGAAAGAAATTATTTCAAAGAAGAAACTATTTCAAAGAGAAAACCAATTGCAAGCTAGTGATCTTCAAATACTGTGGGATGACCAGTTTTAAAAATTCCAAGAATATTGAATGACTTACAGAATATTTAATATGTTAAATTCTTCAGCTAGTTTAGGTTTTCTGTTGAGGATGTTCTTCACTCTTTTAAAGATATTTTAACACAAACCCAAAGCTATCGAAACTAATTTAAGTTTTTAAAACTCCGTTAGTTCGAGCTGCTAGTCCAAGTGATCACTTTAATATACATACTAAATGCATGTTATCTCCAGTTTTTAACAATTCCTTTTTTCAATTTGTGTAGCCAAACTCATGCCTCATAGATGGCCATTGTTTCGCTGTCAACCAATCAAATCCAAGGGACTGGTGCCAACAGTGTATACCGACTGACAGTCAAGCGATATGGACCAGGCGTAAAGGTAACTTAGGTCGCTTTTTATTTGTCCGGTCTGACCAGTCAGTTACGTTCTTAAGGTTACTATTCAGTTTTAGCGGTGTTTTCGGTTAATTGAGCATATCTCTGTTATTTCGTGACGTAACCCTAAAAACCTATACATCACTGAAAAGCTTATTAAATTCTCTAAATCGCTGTTTATTTTTTATTTGGTAATTTCAAATAAATATAGAGAATGAACGCCTTGTTTTCCCTTTCCGGATCTCCAAGCCGAACGTGTTACGTTTGATGGAACCAATTATTACATTTTCATATTTGACACTATTCGCAGTTCAAAACCGTGTCAGCGTTTTTTGAAAGGCCTCTTTATTTGTATTTTACAGACAAAACCCCGAAATAGCACTTTCGAAATCGAAACCAGCGGTGTTTTATTATGATAACTTGAAAAGTTTTTAAAATTTCATAAAACGCTGACACGGTCTTGAACTTCAGTTATTTAGCTGTAAAACTGTCAAACTTCAAATCGGTGGACGAAAAACTGCCCGAGTTGGAACCTCGAGTGTCTTGAGAAAAAAGCTTTTAAAAGTTTTGACGTCCCCTCAAGCCCACTTTCGGTGAAATTTTTCTCTTTCAAAATCTCGTTCTGTATATGAGATATCACAATTTTTCCCCACTATTTTAAAGCTTTACCTCTGATCTATCCACATGAATAATTAACAATCTCATTTTGACCATTTCCTTCGGTTTCACGCACGAGTTCTCAGAACTGGTTCTGGCCAGAATGGCCCTGTTCGTGGATCACAGCTACTCAGTTCTCCCGGTCCAATCGGAGAAAGCGCGGAAAAAAGGGGATCCACAATTCAAGGGGCCAATAAAGAGTAACTGTGTTCAAACAGATTTGCGTTTGAATATTTTTTTCTAAATATTTGCAAAATTGCCGACGAAAGGGCGACCGCCGCCGCTTTGGCCCGCCCCTACATCCGCCCCTGTTTTTCTAATCCAATAGTATCAAGAAACGCTATTGATGATTTTTCTCACTGCAGACATGGAACGAGATCTGAAACGTGTCAAAACAATAGTCGAATGTTCCTGTATCAGAAGCAAGCTTTTTTGGTTTGCAAGATCTCATTATCAACTTTGGTCAGTGATAAAAAAATGTGGCTTCTGCCACGCGAGATTGAAACAACATTTTTCTTATGATAAAAATCATCCCATTGTACCTAAGTTTATTTGATACTTCGTTTTACTAATCAGTAGAGCAAATGCTTGCTGACACATCGGCTAAAAGCACCGGAAACTGTAAAAAAAGACTTACAAGACCTACAGTTAAGAATAGCTAATTCTCTTGGGTTGCATTTCCCGCGCCAGACGTCAGAATCCTTTTTTCTGTTAGCTTGCTTACAGATGCTATTTGAACTGCGATGAAAAACTGGCAAAGTGTTCTATTCCTCACTCAATGCAATCTCAGTTTTAACATTCACTTATCATATTAAAGGAGTGAATAGTGGACTACGCCCCTTTTGAGCAAAAGCTTTATCTTAACATTTCACTTTATCCGCGCTACAATCTCGCAATCGGCTTAAAGTATGAGAAACTACCATTCCAAGAATTCTGACAATACTATTATCAATGTGTTATTGAAGAGAACATCCCCACGCCAGTACCTATTAAACTCCTAGAAGATTTAGAGATCACCTTTCCTTTTATCTATAAAAGTATTGCAACTCCTTTTACTGAACGGCGTTTGCTAATAGCATCTTATTGATTGTTCTTTCCTTAGTCAACCACCCTCCTCGATTTACGACGCCATCGACACGGTATGCGATTGTCGGGGAGTACTTCGTATTTCAGTTGAAAGCAAGTGACCCCGACAATCGACCACTGAGTTACTCTTTGGACCACACAAATCAGACAGACAAAGCAAAGGTTTCGACTAGTGGTGTCTTTATGTGGAATGTGACATCAAATACGACCGCGAGATTTGCTTTCCGTGTACGAGATGAATGTAATGAATCTGACACCATGATTCTGACTGTTGAGATGCTCAAGGATCCTTGCAAGAATGGCGGGAAGTTTGCACCCCATCCAAGGTATCCCAGGGGATCTGGAATGTATGTCTGTAACTGTTTGCCGGGGTATAACGGCAGTTACTGCCAGACTGATATAGACGAATGTTTGTCCTCTCCCTGTGTCCAAGGTAGGTGTAAATTGCTTTTGACGTTTACACAGACAACTTTACGGTCAGTTTAAATACGGTCGAACCGGGCTCTTCATACGAACATGTCCACAATACAAAAAACATCTCTAGATCTACTACGGACACTTTACTCGGTCCAGAAAAAATCAGTGCTCATACACCTGATACACCGATTATTTGAAAAAGATTGATAAGATGGTTGGCTACAGGAACCAATTTCAGAACACTCCACATTGTTAACACAGATACTAACTCATTTACGTTGCTCCATTGCTCACTACCGCCTTAATGTTTATAAAGCACGTTTTGATTCAGTTTCTGTATTCCCTGTTAGCTCCTATTTAGTCTTTAGAAATATTCTGTCACTTTCTCTATTTTTTCCAAACTTTTTACTTTCATGCCCATCTTGCTTTCCAATTGCACAATTAAAAATTGGGCAGGGGATATCACCAGAGGTAGCCCAAGCTAATAGTGAGTGTTTGGTTATTGAGTTCACGACCAGCTGCAAATTTAAGACTTTATATGGGAAATTATAGCGATCGTGACATGGGCCACACACATCATTAAATTTGCTCTTAATTCGAAGAAGATAAATCACCCCGAAATGGATTAGAACTTGTTCAGTCTAACTCCAGTGAAGAACATAAAATGGCACACTTTACAAATTAGGTAAGATTAAGAGTAAATTTAATGAAATTTATGGCCCATGTTGCGATCGCCATAATTTCCCATATAAAATCTTGAATTTGCAGCTGGTCGGGAACTCAATAACCAAACACTCACTATTAGCTTGGGCTACCTGTGATATCACTTCAAATGATTGATAAACTTTGACTGTAAAATAGATGATGCAACTTTGTTCATTTCTTTTTCAGTTCTTCCTTGCTTTTTTCAGACATTGTGATTTTTACACTGAGCCAACCTTATTGAAATGTCATTTTTCGTTGATCAGGCACCTGTGTGGATCATGTGAACAACTATACCTGCAGCTGCAATCCTGGTTATTCGGGCAGAAACTGTGAAACAAACATAAACGAATGCCTCTCCTCTCCTTGCATTCACGGTAAGACCTCTAAACAACATTAATTCAATATAGGATCATTCTGATAACGAAATCCGATCTAACTTTGAACTTTAGCTAGCAGCGTGTTAGTGCATCTAATAGGATTTCGAAAAAATATGAAATAATGCATTTACTTCTACTTCTACTGATAATAATTTAATTATAAGCTATTTAATATCAAAACATACCCCACAAAAAGCGAAAATTAGGTTTGATGAAATTAGTGTTACATAACTGACGTATATGTGTATATTATAAGAAATGGAACAATTTACAATAACGCTATAAACTGGTTAAAGACACCATGCATGCACGGTAAACTTTTTGTGACAAAATGTTAAGAAATGCAGGAACATGGGGAAACAAAAGTTCTAAAAATCAGTTACTTTCAACCGTTCGATATATTTGAAGAAAGCTCTGGTCGATCATTTCGTTGGCAGTAACTCTTACACAGTGTGTGGGTGTTTGTAGAAAGACGCTTGTTTGAAAAAGTAATAAACTGTAAGATTGTGTTTTTACGTTCCAGGAGTGTGCACGGATCTTGTGAATAATTACACTTGCTCGTGTAAGTTTGGCTACAGTGGGCGAAACTGTGAAATCATCACCGGGTTTTGCAAGAACGGTTCGTGCTATAGAGACGTGCTTTGTACCAATGTACTTGGCGGATTTACATGTGGAAGGTGTCCGGCTGGACTTACAGGAGATGGAATTAACTGTACAGGTAATTTTCCACGACTAAAACCTTCTGGACCAAGGAGGTTACACCCTTTTTTGCATGTAATTGTAATCATAAAAACTAAAATAGCATTTTCAAGATATTGCCATTACTATTACTATTACTATTACTATTACAAATATCGTCGTTGTCATCACCGTTATCGTTGTCATCACTATAATAATTATTAATACTATTATTAGTATTAATATTACTATTATTGTTGGTGTTGTTATTGTTATTCTTGTTAATATTTTAATGATCATCATCATCATAGCACTTTGCGCCTGTGGTAAAAAAGCTCTACGATACGACTTTGCAGAGAGTACGCCAAAGCACGTGTGATAAACACAATAATTAAATCAGGTTATCAATTTATCTTTCTTGGAGCTTCATATTTTGTTTTCAATATCAAAATATTGGTACGGGATACCTATAGCAGAAAAAGATAAAGGTGCATGAAGGTTTTTTGGAAGCCCCCATTGACTACACGCTTTTTTTTTATAAGAACAACTTTATAAGAACAACGAGGCTCAAATTTGCCCAAAAATTAAGACTGACAAGCTAAGAACAATCGAGGCTCGGCTTCAGATGCAAATGTAACTGCAAGTTTTTATTGAAAAAGTACACAAGTCACGACACATCGCGTCATTACATGTGGCGTTTCATTGCAGAATGCGGGTCTTTCGAATTCTGCCGTTAGAAAAACTGAGTGAGCAGAGAAGTAAATCAAAATTGTGTCGTACGTGTTTTATGACAGTGGCGAAGCGTATATACGGCAATGATAAACCTTTGCTGAACAAGAACAGTTTAAAAACAGTTGAGGCTAACAACGAGGCTCGGCCAAAATTTACTGGTTCTTATGAAAAAAGCGTGTAACTGCCAGTAACTTTTTAATAGCCGTAGGGAGACACTGGATAAAAAGTGTGCTGTTTCACACTAATTAGATGAGGCTATCATATATAACTTACTTAGATTTCATCCTGTAAAAAAGTATTTAAAACTCATAACTTTTAATTTTCAGCCAATTCAATCAGCTTTTCGGACCTTTTTGGCAATACTGATTGTGCATAGCTTTTGCACCGCCCCGGCAGAGATGAATGGACACAATTTGATAGCGGCCGGCGCGCTCAGTAAAGTAATTACAATGTTACAATCAAGGGTTAAAATATTAAATATAGTGTTAAGATCATATAATTAGAGACAAAAGTTTTTTCTGAAGTTGTTTCATCTACAGAATTTTTACAATTTTCAACAAAAGATATACTGTTCCTAATATTGTTTCAGAGATAAACGATTGTGACCCAAATCCTTGTGAAAACCATGGAACTTGTTTGGACGGCTTCATGAACTATACGTGCACGTGTGGTGCTGGGTTTACCGGGCGGAACTGTGAGACCAGTAAGTACCGAAGATTCTTGCTTGTTTCAGTGACATTATTTTGAAAGAAGACTTGTAAATTAAAACTGTTGTTTTGGTAATGAAGGGGGTTGATACATGATACTTGATTAAACTGTTTTAAGATATTTATAATAATTTAGAACAAGTAATAAAGATTTAAAAAAGTACCGTAATGATTCGATTTAGCGCCCGGGGCGGTTATTTATTTTTGGCACCGCAAGGGAGGGCGCTTATTTGAGACAGGGCGCTTATTCAGGGCAGGGCGCTTATTTCATTTTATGAGAAACAACAAAATGTTCAAAAGAAAATTTTAATAAATATTGTATGTTGGTTTGGTTATTTGCAATTAATCGGATCACAATCCCTCGGATCTGTTTTGTAGTAAGCCAGTGTGCGTTTAAACGTGTAACCAATTGCGGATTTAGAGGTAAAGGGTATTTGATAGGCCGAAGGTTATTAGAATGGGGGCGCTTCTTGGAACAGGGGCGCTTATTGGAATAGGGCGCTTATTAACAAAAACACATTCGAAGGAGAGCGCTTATTCGGAAGCGGGCGCTTATTGGAAGGAGGGCGCTAAAAGGAATCATTACGGTATATGGTTATATTCACACTTGATACCTCATTCTTCTTCTTCAAAACATTTCGTGAAAAGGCTGTTAAAGTGTCAAAAAAATTGACAATGCAGTGGACTTACAAGAAATAAAAAAAAATACAAATACATGTCTGTTTATTTTCTTATTTCGCGGAAATGTTGACGGGCCGCTTGAGTGCATTTCACGCTGAACATGCACTAGTGTAACTCCACACCAAATGTACTTTCTCCTTTATTCGGCTATTAGCTAGTCAACTCGCGTGATTCATCCCTGCTATGGGATTCTAAGGGGAATGATTGATGTACAGTATAATGATACCGAAGCAGTCAGAATATAGAAGCTAACTTCAAACTGAAAGCAAAGTCTCTAGTTCTTGGGCTAAAAAATGTGGATGAGGAAATATAATTTTTCTGGGTCATGTGCGATATACCAAGTGACAATGAGCCCTGAGTTGCGTCACAAAGAACGCAACAATGTACTGTCACTATGAAACAATGAACGATGGCACCTCACTTGGCATATCGAACATCACCCATTTTTCTGCAGCCTCAACTCTTGTCATTAGCAACAATATATTTTGTTTACTTACTTCCATATATAGACATTAATGACTGCGTGCCAAATCCGTGTAGAAACGGAGGAACTTGCAAGGACAAAGTCAACAATTACACCTGTTCTTGTGTTGGTGGTTATGCTGGACGCGACTGTCAAACGGGTGAGTTGTTGCCAGTGGTGTAGCTACCTCTAGGCAAAAAGGCGTTTGCCTACACAACATTTTTGGGCCTATAACTCCGATAGCGTTGGCGGCGTTAAGATACAAAGTCAACACAAATAGAATCGTAATTAATTAAGTCAATTTTGATGTCACATGACCTCAGGAAACATCAACTTTGATATTCTTGGCAGCCATATCTTGATATTTATATGATCAGTACTACACTCGAAACCTTAACATTTCTTAGATCGGCTCTAAATATAAACGAAGTACACAAATAAAAATCGCCGACACGGGATTTGTATGTTAACTGGCTGAGTTGAGAAATGTGGCAATTGGTAGCAGAAGTGAAAGTCTGAGTAACTTTATTTGGACCTCGTGAAGTGAAATGAAAAGTTATGAGCCAAGACGCGACTAAAGCTACTGAAGACGGAACTAAGCCATGACCGAGATGCAACTAAGCCAAGATGTGATTAAGCCACGACGCGACTAAGCCAAGACGCGACTAAGCCATTGAAGATGCGACTAAGCCATGGCCAAGATGTAGCTAAGCCAAGACGTGATTAAGCTAAGACGCAATTAAGCCAAGACGCCACTAAGCCAAGACGCGATTAAGTCAAGACGCGACTAAGCTAAGACGCGACTACGCTAAGACGAGATTAAGCCAAGACTAGACTAAGCCATTGAAGATGCGACTAAGCCATGGCCAAGATGTGGCTAAGCCAAGACGCGACTAAGCTAATACGCGACTAAGCTAATACGCGACTAAGCTAATACGCGACTAAGCTAATACGCGACTAAGCTAATACGCGACTAAGCCATTGAAGATACGACTAAGCCATGGCCAAGATGTGACTGAGCCAAGACACGATTAAGCTAAGACGCGACTAAGCCAAGATGCGACTAAGCCAAGACGCGATTAAGCTAAGACGCGACTAAGTCAAGACGCGATTAAGCCAAGACGCGACTAAGCCATTGAAGATGCGACTAAGCCATGGCCAAGATTGTGGCTAAGCCAAGATGCGACTAAGCCAAGACACGACTAAGCCAAGACGCGATTAAGCTAAGACGCGACTAAGCCATTGAAGATGCGACTAAGCCATGGCCAAGATTGTGGCTAAGCCAAGATGCGACTAAGCCAA